>JACJUY010008966.1:32885-43669 GCA_014220935.1 Platorchestia sp. MABIK | reverse complement strand
TAAATTCTTTTCCTTTCATTATCACTGATCTTCTTGTACTTCATCTCGAAGGGGGCAATTTTTCGTTAGAATAATAAAAGCGGATGAAATCATGTATTCTATCGCTAATGGTATCATAGTTACAAGCAGAGTACGTGCAGTTATATTTCCAAGTAAACTGATTGTAAAAGTTCTATATCAACTTCTTTCATCATGTGGAAATTCAATTTCACTAGGAGGAAATTTTTATAGTTTCAATAAGAGGAAATTCAATTTCACTATGAGGAAATTCAGTTTCACTGGGAGGAAATTCAGTTCCACTGGGAGGAAATTCAATTTCACTAGGAGGAAATTCAGTTTCACTGGGAGGAAATTCAGTTTCACTAGGAGGAAATTCAATTTCACTAGGAGGAAATTCAGTTTCAATAGGAGGAAATTCAGTTTCACTGGGAGGAAATTCAGTTTCACTGGGAGGAAATTCAGTTTCACTAGGAGGAAATTGGATTGGAAATGGTTTAAGGTGCTGAATGTGATAAAACGTTGGTGCCGTGTATTAAAAGTTTTCGGAAAGGGTTCATGGTCTTTTTAAACAATGCAATATCAGATTCTCATACTATAGATCTAATCATGCAAATGTATTTGTCTTGTTGAAGTCAAGTAACGAAGCAATCTATTAGATTTGGCATTAAAACAGAGCTAGGATCTCAAATTATTTACTACTTGTTGGAAACATCCATCAGAGGAATACAAAAACTGACAATGACAACGTCAAATCGACAGAAGTAAGAAAGCGCACCAGCGTCCTTTGATTCCAATTTATTCTATTTCTCTTCTTAACTTTAGAGCGTTGAAAACGGCGAGTAATGAAATATTTGAATTATTTTTAAAACACACTTCATTCGTTGTTCCGCTTGCTATACCCATTTAATTTTATTTCATTGAATATGTAACTAGTTTGACAATGTTATTGGAAATGTAACAAGTAACTATTTCAAATCAATGTAAGTCCGAGAAATCTTAGACCTCGATCCACACCTGCGTGTGTTAATGACGCAGAAGAATTTGACCCAGCTGAGACCGCAGTTATAGCTGATGTTCTTAGCCTTACCATGCCCCCTTTATGGTCATTTCTTACCGATAAGCTCCTGAAGGTAACAAAGCACACATTAACTACGCTTCCTAGATTTACTCGAGCGAGATGCGAATAAAAAGCAAAAAAATCGGATGGGATCACTGGGTGTCATTTTGACTATTTGTTCTGGAAATTTTAGTTTTTTTCGTTTATATTTTTTTGTAGCATATTTTCATCATTACCGAAGTTTTAAACTAGTTTAGGTTAGAGTTGTGTTTCAGTGGATAGTGAACAGCTTCAATCATTCCAAATCATCGCGGGAAACGGAGTGTTTTGTTTTAAGCCGTATGGTTCATTTATAAATTTTGTGCTACTATCAGTTTAAGATTTATTATGCTTTTTGATGATACGCAGTTTGTTAATTCCTTACTGGCTGGTCTCCTTGCGTCCCGTTCCAGTTTTACAAATCTGGAAAGTAACCACTCCAAGTGAAAAGGTTTGAAACCTATAGACAAAATAAAGATTACGAATTTATGTTTATGAAGTGCAGTTTGATTTTTATTGCTTTTTATGCTCAGAATTAATACACCAAAAATAGCCGAGGTAGTAAAGGAGAGTGAGGATTCGATTCAGGCTATCCATAAATTTTTAAATTCCGTTGTTAATTTAGCTTGAATTTTCATTCTTTAACGCAGGCAAGGGAGCTTGTAGCTAAGAACTGTGACTTATGTATGTATGTCAAAAAATATAAAACCAATTGAGAAGTCTTTAACACCCAATATTACGTTGAGACAGTGTTGCCGTCAGCCACGTGTTACCTTCAGGCACATGTCACCTACAGCCGCGAGTGTGGTCACCGTGACCAAATGTTTGTGGGTGCGCGCCATTCACGGGAACAGTCGACAAATCGGACCCGGGCACTACCGCCGAATGATTCATACTCCGTTTAGGAAAAATAACACAGCCACAGTGCCCCACTCTACTCAGGTCTCAGAAATGGGTACCGGTTTGACCATGAGTTACCGACTTCGCGTCTTGATGTTAGATGTAAAGCTTTTGAAAAACCAACGTACAAGTTGATATGTTTCATGCTTAATGGGAATAAAGTATCTTTTATCAGTCCAGCGATACTTGACCTCAGCCTCGTCAATACCCGAGGCAAGAAAGACTTTCTTTCAAGCCGAGAATACACTTCACACTGCGCCCCACACATCTCTTTACGTAGTAGACGTTTTTGTCACAGAAACGCATGATCAATCTAAATCAAGCTCAGCCGCAAATCATCGGTGTTAAGGCAAGCCTTGTATATGGCAGCACAAGCTCTAGACTGTGAACTTAATTATATTGAGACTGAGAACTGGCTTCACTGCCACTGCCTTCCAAGAAGGAAATTTTAAATTTTCAGCTAGTGTCGTTTGATAAAAAAGTTTGACTTGTTTGGTTGATGGCAGTTTTTTTGTAAGACAATGATGCGTAATTCGCAGCTCATTATCTTGCTAGAGGAGGATTGTTAACATTATCGTACTTAATTAACTCCTCATATTAATGTTCTTCCATGTTTCCTTTTCTCACTTCAAACGCAGCTTAAATGGATCAATTTTTGTGAAAACTCTCCAGCTACGTATTCATTTGTTTCGGGTAACTCATCAAGTTTTCGTAACATCTGAGATCAGTATGTGCTCTCAATTCCCGAATTTTATATTGAGGGCAAAATTCACAACTTTGGGTTTATAAAATGAACTTTTAGCACAAAGAGCAGCCCTAGAAAGTGGTCAAATGCCGATTGCTCTTCATGGTCAAATTTGGTCAGAACAATGTCCAAATTAAAGAATGTTTGCTCAAAAAAAAATCAAGTAAGCTTGCTTTTGCCTTCAGACCGGCGTGCGGATAAGAAAAAAAAATTGTCCTGAGCGGTCGCTCGTTCATCTGCGTTTCGTTACACTTAATGTGAAATTTGTTTGGCCACAGGCGTACATAATCTGATGGGTATTTCTTTATTGTTTTAGCATTGATGACATAGTGTTTGATGCCGTTCTGACACAATTTGGAGCATGGTCAATGGCATGAGAATAGAAAATTAAGGAATTTCCAATGAATATGTGTATGAGGTGAAATAACAATTGAACAAATTGCCGTTATTATTATAATGAGGTATTTTAACAAGTCCAGTAAACATGTTTCGTGAGCATCCAAGTTATATCGAAAATAAGGCGCTTGATTTCGAGTGTGAAGGTCAATTAACCTTAGTACGAGTATCTGCAGGAGAGAAAAATGGAATATTTTACTCTTTTGCAATTAAGTACGAATATGTAAAATACGAGAAACAAATTTAGTTAAACCACAATAGATTAGATGCTGGCGCATTATTTAGAGTGGATCAGAGCTCGAGTGATCGTTTAGTGAGTGACGTATCTGCCATTGCATCATGTTTTCAGACGGGTTTGAAATAGTGGAAAAGTCATAAGCAGAAAAAAGACAGAAGTACCAGTTTAAACGGGTCTTAGCATTACATTAGTAAAGAACTTCGTTTGTACTCGTGTTCGGGTTTTTGAATGTGGAATTTTTCCGGCATTGTCGATTTCTGTATACCTCACTGGACCAACTGGGAAGATTTCACATCAAGCCTGTTTGATACGGTCGATCATGGAACCACAATTGGGCTCACATGTAAAATATGTGTAGGAAGTTTGCACTTATTTGTCACTTTTAAACGATACCAATCTATCACCGAGTTTTTATTTTATCTGAAGTATCAGTGTACTGTGTGTCTTATTACTGGGAATAATAAAAGAATGAGAGACCTTTAAACGTTGCTTTTTTTTTGTTTTAAATAACACTTTTGTTTGCCCGATTTTTCCATCATGAACTGAGAAACATGTTCATTTTTACGTTTAACATCTAGAACACTTTTGCTTTGTACAGTACACTGAGCAACACAGACGTCAGTTCAATACAGCAGAATAGTGTGTTTCACTTCGATACAAAAATGGAAGACTGGGAATCATCACGACTACATTCATTAAACGCTCAGCAGTGAGATAGTATTAAATTATTGGTCAGAAGTAACTGTGTATTTCAGTAAATAAAATGAGCGCACTGTGGCTCAGTGCTGTAAAAAGATATTCATCGCCCCGAGAAAGATTTGTTTGTTTCAGTATCCCAAAAAGTGAATAAAGACATGAAAATAAGCGTAACGTAGGCTTAGGATTAAAAGCTTCACGTATTTTTCTCACATCGTATAACGAACAAACACTGAACTTTATTTCTACTTGTAAGCTTATTTTTTTCTGACGACCATGTTGTGCTTGGCCAACCCTTTCTGAATACTTGAAATTACAAGGGAAGGTTTTTAGTAATTTCACTATAGTGTTTTGCGTCTTCAATTTTTTAACAAACAGCGAACATTTTAATTACATTGCTCACACTTGATGCAACCACTGCCATTGGCATTGGAATGCCTATTGTTTCACGTCTACAAATTATATCTAAATGATTTCATATAAGGGAGTTTATAAAACGCAATGAGTTATCTTTTTATATACTTTCTGGAATTATATCGTTACTCTTCATTGTTTTATGGGTAATAAAATGCACTAAACTTGTGTGATAGCTCTTCCTCTTGTCTGAATCGTGCTTATGTGTCAGCATTATTTGCGTAGCAAATTAAAAAAATTCCTGTGAGGTTCAGGAATTTCGCCGAGCTAATTGCTTGGAAAGTAGTTCTTGTTATGCATGCGCGAAAAAATAGCATTAAATTTCCGACATGTCAATTTCTTAGTCATAGCTGCAAATTCCTTTACTTCTATTTATTATACATTGAACAACAGAAACGTCTACCGCAAAAGCCTTAACTCTTGTGTGAATGTTATAAGATACTATCCTCCAAGGAGACTATGTAACAGAAGCAGTGGTGGGCGTTTGGATATTAAGTCCGAACTTCCGATCACGATCGATCTTCCACATCGGGATCGAACTTTAAGATCGGAACCTCCCGATGGAAAAAATCGGAAGTACGAGGATCGCTCTTGGAAAATGTAAGTCCGATCCCGATTTTGGCCGTAACGGAAAAAAATGAAAACAAAACGAAAACGACCAATCCGTCTCGCGTAGATATCATTTCTTCTTGTACGCAGCTTCAAAAACCATATAACACGCTGCTCCCGAGCTCGGCTTTGATCGAGCCCGTGTTCAGCTATGGGTCGGCCATACTCCGGCCTAAGAGGGCGACCCTGGCTGCCGAGAACTTCGAGGCCCTCGTCTTCTTGAAAAGCAGCCTTCCCTTCCCACCAGGTAGAGGTGAACGAGGTCTGAACGGGGCAATTCAAACAAAAGAACAGATAGCGTCGCCTTTGTTTCATATGATGTAACTAAATTGGCTAGAGTTTAGTAGTCAGTAGAGTAGACCTATTGCTATATGTTATTTGAATAATAACCAATCAAAAAATTAAGTATAAAATCTACCTGTTCAATTCCATATCTGTAATATAGTATATATGTGACGTCATATACTCATATTGAATTTGAATTGCTTTGTAAACACTTTAAAAACTGGAGATCGCTGGTAAATCTTAAATCTTAGGATCGGAAATTCGGGACAGCTTCAATTTTTTTGGCGGTGGGATCGAAAGATCGTCTTCGAAATTAGCCATTGACATGGATCGGAAGTTCGGGATCGGACTAATATTTTAAGGATCGATGCCCACCACTGAATAAAAGACTATCCATCAGTAATTTTCATGAGCTTTCAAACCACGCGTCTAGTGTAAAATTTCCGAGAGAATACATTTCAATTTTATCTCTTTCATATATACATTCGACCAACAAATATGACTTGTCAATCAATTAAGGAACTTTTTTTCAGAAATATTCAAAACTCAATTGGTTGTATCGCATTTCACGTATCATTTTTTTTAAATAACTTTTTTTTTTTCCTCTCACTAATCTTAATAACATCGGTTACTTTCGTAGAATCTCCATGCTCATTTGTCAATGTAAATAGAGAATGTCTGCTAAGAAGTTCTTAATAAAGAGAATACTCTGTTTATTGGTTCTGTTAAATTTTCAATTAACTATCAACGTGGCTTTGTACCTTGTTAAAACTGTTTCATTTATTCAACTATCTGAATGCCTTCATGAAACACCAAGTCAATGAGTTGTGATACATTTTACGAATCAGCTCTAATGAAAATAAAAGTTTCCTTTTTATAACAAAACAAAGATAAAATACAGACTTCCGCCAGCAAGTTTTATATCAATGTGGCTTTTATAGCAACTAAAAATCTAGCAGGAAAGAAAATTAATGCAAACGTTCTTGATGCCCTAACGAACTATTACTTAAGTATCGGTAGTAAAAGCCCCTTAGATAGTAATGACAATACTGTTAATGAATTGAAAAGTGAACAATTAGATGCATTCTTTACAGAAAAAAACGTACCTTTCATTCACTGTGACTAATATTACTTTAAACGGACAACACCGAGGCGCAGTAACGCTGCTCCGTATCTCAAAGCTGTTTTGTTACAATCGAGACTAGTACTGAAACGTATGCCTTCGATTATTATGTCTATCATTTATCCTATCTCTCGATCTATTTCCATGACATGATGGAAAAAACCCCTAGTGTTCTCACCGTGACTAAAATAGTGGTTGACAGCGCTCGCTGCTCCTGTACAAAAAAATCTTCTATCATGTAGAAAAAGTCTTCTGTTCAATACTTCGCATTGCGACGCCACTGTTCCTGCCAGTTGGGGAAGGGATAGTAGCCCCAAAGTGTACAAATTAAGCACCTACCGGCTTGACAAGAGGTAATCGTCATTGCGCGGCATTACTTTTGAGGAGTTTGAGAACACTATTTGATAGGGTATTTTTCTTACTTAAATGGAATACATTAGCCTTGATTGCAAATCTTAATAGAACTCCACATCCACAATCAGGGCGATCTCAAGAGCAAAGAGATGTGGCTACTGTATTTAGTTCAGTATGGACTGCAGAAAATGTAGAATCTATGCACGGGATGTGTTCCTACTGACATCCCGCGCATGGATATAGCAAGTTAAAATGAAGAAAAGGCACGTTATATAGCAAATAAATCCCGAAAACTGAAAAATGTAAACTGGGTAATATGAAAGAAGTCTCGGAGGTCTGTCGAGAGCTGAGGTTACCACAAAATTTCCATAATGCTGCCAGTCCCTGTGGCATAGGACAAGTTCTTCAACATTGGAAGTTTTCGTAAGCCCTTTTCGTTATTTTCTCACTGAAAAAAAATTTCAACTAAAAATCATGCTCATCAATGAGAAAATGAAACTTATGACAAATATTCAAATCAAATTCTGTACACATTTAGTTGAGTGATTTGAGGCAGTTTGAAAACCAATACCGATTTTTGTTTCAACTAGTTAGGAAATAAAAAGTTTTTCTTCTTCTTCTCTTGATGCTAACATTTCATTCAAGTAATAACGTTTGTACAAATTAATAAACATCTTTCTAGGTACATTATATCCTTCCAATTTTTCGGAACGCCTCTATAATATTTAATTTTCGCATCTAGTGCATAGCATAAGACTAAAACGAGAACCATAGCAAATTAGCCAACATTGTGTTCGTGCATGGCTATTAATTGTTTTGTATGCACGTCAGGTAAAAAAGCAGCACTAAGTCACCCACAATCTAAAAACACTCCGTACATGCGGAGGGAAATCGAGGTTTCTCTTAGAAGAGTAAAGAGCAGCGGTATTTTGTGCCCACCTTGCCGATTTGTAATCACGCGCACCTGTTTGCCAGGCGCTATCGAGGTACAGATGCGGTTTTTATTGTTACCAATATCCGCGGGTTGCATAATAGAAGATTTCAGATTTGAATAGCTGGGGAAAAAGAAACAAAAATTAATTTTTCATTTACTAAAGAAAAATATTCGGATTCCCGCTGTATTATAAGGGTTTGAACTTTCGCCCTTGCCTGGCTTTCTCGAAAGATTCCTTGGCTTGCTCGTATTGACGCCGCAGGTTTTCCCATTCTGAAACAAATAGAACAAAATTTAACATTCTCGTAATTGGTTTGAGCTACAGGGTCGCAAAAACTTGGTAAATTGCAGTTAGCTTAATTTAAAAAATAACAACACAAAAGCGGGAGTGCAATATTTCTTGATTTGTATACAGTTCTTACAAAAAATGTAAAATAGGAAATGTCATGTGTTTTGTAGAAGAAAATGAAACATTTAACCTTACGGTATAATTTCATTATAGATAGTTTGAGCCATTCTAGATATTTAGAAAAATGCTAAATTTTCACAGATGGAGCACAAATATGTAAACACCACCGCTAAAGCATGCCGCACACTGTCTCAGAACCGACGAGTCAGATCAGAAACGAAATGTCTGAAAGAAATCGAAAACGAACATTTGTACCTGGCAACGCTCACTGCCTCAGATCAGAACTGAAGCGAAGCTTCAGATCGGAACCGAACTGCCTCAGAATTCTTTGAAATATATTTTTTCCGAAGGTTCTGAAGCGTCTGACGGGCTGCGCATGCGCAGAACGGCTGCTGTGGGTGTGTTTGAGGGGGTTGCCGAGGAGTTCCTTCTATATGAGATGGCAGTTCACAAAATTTTTCATAGCTCATGCGAAAACATTGGAAGAATTTTTTTTTTATTGCTTTAAATGCGGAAACAATGTTTAGTGTTACCCTTCTTCCTTTCTTGAACCGCATTTATCGTGCACTCACTTTGTTTTTTTTCGCTCATTTTTCTTCTTTCTTCTCCTTTTTAGCTTTTAGTGCTAGACACAGCACTAATACTACTTCATCACTGCTGAGCGGTGAGTCGCTCATCTTATGTAAACGAAATTAAGGTAGTGCTGTAATTATTTTCTATGGTTTTGAAGAACGCAAAGCGCGATTTTCTTCTGCCAATACTGACTGAAGACTGATTATGTCGGTTCAAATCTGATGGCTTCTGCGCCAGTGTGCGAACTGAACGTCGTTTCTGTTCTGTTCTGAGGCTTCGGCGGCGGTTCCGTTCTGAAGCAGTGTGCGTCAAGCTTAACATGGCACCGGTTCATTTTACATGTTGATCGCGATGTGAGCCCCCTTTGTACACGGATACAATTTTTGTAATGCTGCTGACCGACCAGTTGTCACAAACTCAGTTTTTTATGAATACTACTTAGTCAAAGTTAAATGCAGGTAGGTCTAGTTAAGATTTTCGATTTTAAAAACTTCTTATTAAGATTGACTTTAAATTTGAATTGAAAATTGAACTTCAGTTTAACCCATCGCGGTCAACGCGTTAAACTTAGAGAGTTGAGAAAAATACTCTAGCTTACGGAGCACAATGACAGGCTGTCGTCATAGTCATAGAAAATGCTTGTAACTGCACCACTGGTGTATATTTTTGCTTCTAGCAACAACATAACGCTGTTTAGGCTTTAAACTTATTAAAATTGCGATGCAGATGCCTACACCTGTTTAAGATGGTAGTTACAGAAAGAAAGATGCAAAGCCTCTACCGTAAACTGAAATGGAGTATAAAATATCGGTAACTGGTAACTATCGGCTACTGCGTTATTAATCTAGTTTTTCTGGCGCATGAAACGGAAATATTTCACACCGAGGAACATCTAATTCTTTGTACCATTCTAAACAGGAATTATCACAACCTCAATTCAACCATAGTAATAGTTTCAACTTTTTCCCTGAAACATTTGCTGTGCCTTTTTCTGCTCAAGTTCCCTTTTAAATGAATTTTGTAAAAATTTCCTAACTGCATGCTGCATAGAAAAAAAACAGGGGATGCACGGCGTACCACCGTGCATCGAGCTCAGGGGCGTTTGGGTATGCGACACCACAATTTGGGAACCACTGCTCTAAACGATACAACACAACTTACGTTGTTTCTTCCGGTCACGATGCTGGAAGGAATAAAAGTTGACCAACTCCATTTTCCTCTGCTTTGCACGAGCGCGTTTAGTTGTTTTCTTTTGAATTGCACCCGGGGCGATTCTCTTCTTAAATCTGTAATAAAAGAATAACCCTTACTTGCACAAATACAAACCATAAAAATCACAAATAAAGAATTGCGCACAAAGTCCTGAGCACCCTCACCAAGAAGCTAGTCATTAAGGTAAGAGTATACCATTTGCACAAAGCGAGACCTAGTAATTCAGTCGTAACTTTGCTCCACCTGATGCTTAACACGGTGCCAAACCAGAGCTGATATTGAGGCTGTGAAAACAATGAACTACCCAGCCCTCCCTAACGCCTTAAACAGCTTAGCTAATTCGCGACACTGTGACCCGTGAAATTTCATCAAAACTTATGAACAACACAAGACTTCTGGGGCATTTAGCCCTACAAAGATGCAACAAAAATACTCAACATATTATTGCAGGAAAGAGGGCATTTAATTTATGTGAAAAGGAACGTTCTCACAGCAACTGAATGTAGACAACATTTTTGGACTAATATTCCAAATGATTTGAATTATTTTTGAATCCCTGAGATAAAAGTTCATTAACGTTAATGAATGTCTCGTTTAAATTTTATAAAAAATTCGCTATCAGTCTGAGAGACGGGAAACTTCTTACGGCTGAGGCTACGCTCAACAAATGGAATGGTTGAGTGCTACGGACGTCCTTTACTCACATCCCTGGCCCATGAAAACAGTTATCATACGTTTCCTTCATCATTGTGTAAGCTAACATTTCAAATATATGAAAATTCTAATTTTAGTTGAACAAC
>JACJUY010008965.1:22607-35356 GCA_014220935.1 Platorchestia sp. MABIK | reverse complement strand
GAGCTCGACCGCGTGTAGTTGAGAGCGCGTTGAGGGAGTGTTAAGGCAGAGCAGGCCGACCAGCCTATAAAATCGCACATAATCGACCGTCACGTCCGTAATCCACCGGCGAGACGTCCTTGATTTTCAATTGGGAATGCTCTGTGAATTCTGGGTTTGCTCACCTGGTTATTTAATGGTGCTGTTACTTCTTCGGATGTCGGAACGAACTTCTGCCGGCCAATGCAAGCCAGGACTCTGGTTTCATGAGTTCCTATGCTTGTCTGTACAATAAATTTTGAAATGTAAGTCTTTTTTTTAAAAAAGTCTATGAATTTAGTCGAAGTTTTCATCATTTGCTCTTGAAAATTCAGGTAAAATGTAATCACCTTATTAAACAAAAATAATTTCATCAACCTACCTCATTTTTCGCAGATGTGCAAAAATTTTTGCAATTCTAGATAATCATGTTTAAGTGTGTGCATGGTTTTTTAATGGAAAACGTATCACCATAGGCTTAATGAACAACGATGCTGAATTTGACCTGCACACAAGTGTCAAGGCAGAGATAATTTCATTTTTCAATCATTGCTGGGAAAGTTAACTAGTGTTGAGTCAACTATTTAATGAGATCAGAAAGCACAGGCGAGTTGTTATCCGATAAGGTTGACAGGAAAAATCTGCTTGTTTTGAAAAAGGAATGAAAAATGTTTTGACTAACTTTTATCAAAGGTATAATTTGATATCACTAGCAATGAGTTTTTTCCACCTATTAGGTAACTTAAGTAAGCCGTTGCCAGATATTTTGCTGGTTTTGATACAAAATGTTTTTCACGAGTACATCGGTGTTGTTCAAATCATAAGTTTTTCCTTGTAAGTTCTGCGGAGAAATAAATGAATGTTAGTCGTCTATCAAAATGAATCCCAGGAGAAACAGTGGATGAGGTATGAGATCCTAGCCAACGTCATGCAAATACATTCGGGATAAATTTGACAGTTTTATCAGGAAAAAGAAAAACACTTGTTATTTATAAAATTTGATTGACTTCGAAGAAAATTTCCGTGCAAGAAAATTAGACTATTGTCGAAGAGTTTTATTCAAAATAACCACCATTAGCGTGTTGGCAGCCTCAATCTGGGCCCAGAACCTGGAGCAAGTTGATTTTACACTTTCCCTTGGAAGAAGCTCATTAACCACTTTAACTCTATTGATTAACTGGTCTCTTGTAGTACTGACACGGCGATTGATATCTTTCTCGACAGCGCACTATACATTATAATCCATCGGGTTTAAGGTCAGGGGAGTTTGGAGGCTAAACAATGGAATTTGTGTGCATCTCATCACCCCTGAGGATGCGCATCCGAAAACCATGACAGGGGAAATTAAGTCTCCTCGTAGCCTCGTAGTCTCCATTGCAATTCTTGACGCCTTGACGCCTTATTTGCCTCCCACACTGATCAAGCAACTTCTTTGCAGCGTTCGTCAATGTTTTCAGTCGTATATCATGTTAATAATTATTTGACTTTTTCCACTCGTATAATCGAATATAAGAGCATTGTGTAACAATGAAATCAAATAACGGAATTTTTTCTTAGTTTTGTCTATAAACATTCATAGGTTGTACTAATGAAAAATTTTATTCTTTGTTTTATTGGGTTTTATTCTGTTGCGATGTTTTTTCTGGGTTTCTTTGGATTTTATTAAGTTTTTGTTCTTTTTTTGGATTATGGTATCCTCAATTTTACACATAAGTAATTTTTTTTAATGCATGCATTTTTGATTTGTGTGTGCAGTGTGAACACAGCTTAAGTAGCTGCAGTCAAAAGAAGTAGCTACCAACCTTTCAGGATTATGATTTCGTAACTTGTAATTTTTTAATTTTCAGGCCCTCACAGTCTGGCTGTCAGTGTCGTCAAGTGTAACATGATACTATAGGCTCGGCATCTGCATCAGATTTTAGGCCTACTAGTTTCCTGTCTACAATTTCCTTTTATTTCGTATTAGCACCAACTACAGTGAAGTCAACTGCACCACCACCAGGAACACGGAGTAGGACTATTGAGTTTCTTTGCACTTTTCAATAAGACAAAAAATAGATATTCAAGTGGGAAATTTTCCAAATATTAGTTCTAATGTGATAGAACATAAAGAGTTCTTTAAGTTCTGTTCTGTAATGCAACCTGGATACATACTGTCAGATCATGAAGCCAGTCGGCATTGTCTGTGACAATGTTTGGAATAGGTTTGGGGCAGGGAAAGCTCAATTATTGCACCTTTAAATATTCAAACACTTGAGGCCAAATGCTGATCTTTAAGACGATGAAATTAAGGCCTATCACTGCCGGGAGAGACTTCCACATGATGGTACAAATGGTTTTGTACAACCCATAGGAAGTAAATAAGGATCAAATTAGATTCAACATTTTAAGTTTGAAAATTCAGTCAATAAAAGAAAATCAATACAACCTGCATTCTGCCTTTCTTACAGTTTTGTGCTTTCATATGTGATTATACTTTATGAAACCCTCTTGACTAGTTTAATGCCAACCCTGATTTCAATGAACTTAATTATTTATGGCATGTGATGAAACACTCACATATATGCTAGCAACTTTTTGCGCGTAATCATTGGGTTGTTTTTGAGGGGGTTTTTCATCGTGTTACAGAACACCTTTGCTGTTTCTTCACGGTGCAACGTTGCTATATAATCTCCTATGCCTCTTTATTACTTTATAATAATTGCAAGGTGCCCAGCTGACCCCACAAATAATAATAAAGAAAAATTGAGATCGTTTATGTTTGTTTTGTCTTTTTTAGGAGGTCCTGGTCGTGGGGTTTCAAAATGCATCTTCCCCTACAGTTTTTAAGCTACAGTGATAATATGGGTATCATTGAATGCAGAAAAGTTCAGAAATATCATAACCTACATTGCAATTTCAAATTCATTGTCAATCAAAAGTTATGACGTCAGAAAGCCGAAATTTTTCGTTTAAAAGCTCTCAAATAGGAATTTGGAAAATTCCTCATCAGTTGGTTATAGTGATGCCTGAGTCTTTTTTGCATGAAATGATACTAAGATCATTACTGTAGCTTAAAAATTGAAGGAGGAGATGCATTTTAAAACCCCTCCCCCCTCCCCAATTCCGTTTTCTATACCTATCTCTTTTTCTATGAAAAAATCACAGTTTTGATTCGAGTTGAAAAAGTTTTTTATTTTCTATCTGTATACCAAATTTTATTGCTCAAGGTCCAATAACGAAAAAAAAAATCCCCATGGGCTACTCTTTCCTTAATTTCATTTAGGTCATTCCGAAATTTGTCTTAATAAAGAATAATCTCTTGCTGTACTAATAATTGCTTCCTTCCATTTTATTTTCCAGTTCTCCTCCTTCTTAACAATTATTATAATATTTTATTTTCAAGTTGCTCTAACCGTTCATATAATAATGTTCAGGATGTCAGCAGCTCTTAGAGTGCATTCGTTGCACCCTGTCCAGCCATTATCCTTTTTGGACAAATTTTGCATGCATAACAGAATTTTAAGGTTGATCAAAAATTTACAAGCTATTGGTCTCAACTTTCTTCTCTTAGGTCTCTCAGTAATTTAATTTCTGCTTCAATTTTTGATTGGAAGAATCAGTGCTAATTAGGACCGGCCTAACTCTTGATTGGCAATACTGCAGCAAGGGAGCGCTGGAAGACTTCTAATTTCTGTAGTGCTTCATTAGGAGTGTCGTAGACAACAACTTTGATTTGCACAAAATTTCTTCGTCTTCATGGCTGCGCTGCGACCCTCTCGTGCAGTCTCTGGGCACTTCAGGGCTTGCATGAGGCCTCGCAACGGCGAGTGGGCAATATCGGAAATGATAGCGTTCGAACACTTCTAAATGATTTCATATATACACACATTTGTCTCCGTCATTCATGAGCGACTTGACGTTTTTTTTAATTCAGAGATTTTAAATTCAGAATTATACGGATAATGAGACATTTCATAGTCGAGTATAGTCACTTATCATCTTCAAAAAGGTGAAAATTTTTACGGTATGAAAAATATTCGTTCATAAAAGAAGAGGGCTGCACAAACTGTGTCGTAGAATTCAACCCTTTGGAAAAAATTCTTCTGAAATATGAAATTTAGGTTAAGAAATATCACGTACGAAAATGAGTTACTTCTAAAATAAACATCTCAGTGCACTCACATCTACTCGAGTCAGCTGAGTTTAAAAGAATCTTTGAAGAAAATGAATACATCTAAGTTTTCATTTTTTCTCTTTACAGTGAAACAGACTACGGGATCTCCTCGTAAATGCTATAGCAATCAACACCTGCTCCACACGTCAGTGGTTGTAGTGAATTTGAAAAAATAACATTAGCTCTTGATCTAGCTAAGTACAGCGGAAATGGGCTCGTAACGTCTTGAAGATTACGTTCAAACCTTTAGCTGCCGCGCCAACTACCAAATTCGAAAAATGTATTAAGAAATTAATACAGCAGAGTCTGGTAACTACATTTAAGAATGAAATGCAATTATTGAAATTGCTGAGAATTTAAATACTGTTGGCGGTTTTCAGTACTTCTCATGATAAAATCATCTTCTTGTGTCAAGGGACGAATCAGAGATTCATCGTGTTTGTCGAATGGTTTGCGCGTATCATCCATTTATTTAAATTTGAAATCACATAATTTTGCGCTACAAATATGATATAGTGCATATATACGCGATCAAATCGTGAAGTTTCTTCCTACATTTTGCCGTCGTGCAATTTGTGTTCGGCTCCAAAAAATTTTCTTTCTATAGACACTAAATTGTATTGTAAAATTACCTTGTTTTCTCAATAAACATCCCTACACTGAGCCAAAGAATACGTTCGAAATTATACCAATAAATCTGAAGAGACCATTAAAAATAAAACTCTTCCGGAAAACCAAATTGAATTATGTTCATAATGTTCAGATCAACTGTGTTGTGAAAAAATTGCTAGGTAAGGTAATAATTTAAACTTAAAAAACATTTCAACCGTTATTTTTCTCATTATATGTTTCTAATTCGTTCTGTCAAGATACAGGACAGTGGCTCTGTAAAGACTATCATGTTAACATCTTGTTCAAGTGCTGTGTAGCGCACCCGTTCAGTCATGAGAGAAGACGTCATTGACATACCGTGGCAGCATCAGTTTTCCAATTATTCTGCCTATGAAGACACTAGTTCGTTTCATATCATGCATCTAGTTATTCAGATAAGCACAGAATATTTTGCACTGTATTGGAAAGTTGTCTCAGAAGAAATATCCGATGAAGGATATGGATGGTGCAACTGAGTTGGCATTGCATTACATTACATTGAAGAACATTACTCTCTGATTACGCACACTTCTCTCATCTTCAGCTCCGGTCGCGATTGCACTCGTTTTCTTCTCTATTTCACTTGTTATCGTTAAGTGGACCCGTTAGCTAACCACCGCGAAAATATTAAAAAAGGTTTAAAAACTAAAAAAAGCTTCGATGCATACTCGTTTAAACGTACCCCTGCAGTCATAACAATTATGTGTGTTGCTTTGTATAGAAATCGATTTACTTTGATTTCAAAGCAACTACTGGCGCACTTTTTTATTCACGTAGACGAATTCAAATCAATTTGAAATGCATTTCATTCTGGCTTATACATCTAGCTTCACGGAGCTTGATCCATTTTGCGAGAGAAGTATGAAAAGTATTAATTATAAGTACATTTTGTCTGAAAGTAAACAGTTTCATCTTTATTAAAGATCATTTCCGCAGTAAACATGACGGTTCCAGAAATTTATTCCTTTTGAGGTCATGTAGTTGGAACTTCTTTGTTAATTATTCTTTGAAAGAAGTTGACCTCAGAAGGAATAATTATTTATGGATCCGTCATGTTTACTTTGGAAACGATCTTTAAAAAAGATGAAACTGTAGATTTTCAGGGGACTCCAGCAGCCAAAATACTTTTGTTCTTTCTAAAAGCAAAAGTGTGACGCGATAGATTCAAACTCATAAATGAACACGCAGTAGTTAGTAATATATTGCATGAAATGATGATTTGCAGAGTTCAAGAATTGTCTAAATTCGCATCACTTAGTGGCTCATTTCAATTATGATGGCTTATTTGATTGTCCTATAGCTCTAAATTGCCAACTAGAATGGTGAAAGCTTCGTTAAAGTTCCTTTGTATTTAGTCTTTGGCATGGTATTTATGTATGTTTAGTGTGGAATTTTTGCCCAGATACCGGCTGAAAATTTTTTTCTCGCAAGTAAAGTAATTCAACATTAATGAGGAACATTTCTATGCAAACTTGCCCAAGATCGATTGAGTGACAGACATTTATTGTAGAGTGAACTTTTCTAACACAGCATGTTCACAATATGCACTGCGTACTGTTTTAATTTAATTAACGCGGGTTAACAAAAAGTTTGTTGTCTGCGTTTTTTTCAGCTGATTCAGAACGAATATGTTGCGCTTAATCCAAAAATCACATTGGTTCTACTTAATCAGGTCAAGTTTTTCGTCTATCGCCATATCTCGTTTTTTGCCTTTTCGTTCACATGTGTGGAGCATTTTAGAAGAAGATGATGTGGGTGAAATGCCATGTCGAATAATTGTTTTGATCGGAAATGATTATTTTTATGACAGGAAGTATTCAAGTCCGATAGTTCTGGGTGATTATGTCGAAAAGAGATCATTTTGAAGTCATAAAACCATGTGGGATAGCACGGACCGTTCTCATCATTATACGAAGAAGGACTTGCCTGTGCTGGAGGAATTGGCGCCTTGCAAAGAAAGGACAGGTGGACAGAGACAGAATACTCTTCCCACCACTGCACATCAAGCTCAACATAATCAAGCTGTTCACTAACAGCCGCGACTCACTGGCCAAATTTCATCAGAGCGCTGACAGCGTGCTCACGAAATCACCAAATTTCGCCTGCACGCTGATGTTTTCGTGCTCGGAGATTGTCCAACAGCACGCTGGCCAGGCCCGCCAGCGTCCTCATAATCAGTGCCGCATAGAAAGTTGAAGAGGAAGTTATACTGCCATGTTAAGCTCCGGGGCAGAATGGAAAAGAGCGCAAGCATTGCGCCACATAGACGCTTTTTCAGAACATGAATTTTTATCGAAAGTAAAATCTACCGCGTACATGAATAAAGTACTGAGGCAACGTGCTACAAAAACTGTTCAAGAAGCAATGGACATGAACATTTCACTGAAGGACATTGCGATGAAAATACAAATGCTTCGTGCACAGTGCCGAATAGAAGTTATTTTATGCGCCGCAAATAGTTTCCTGGATTGATCTTCGTAGTGATTCAATACTACCGATGGTGATGGATTCAATAATTAATTACTAAATGAAGTGATTCATTATTATATAGTTGTTTAGAGCATTAATTCTTTAATTTTCTGACTGTTTATGTGTAAGATATATTTTCGAAAAATTAATTCTACCTAATTGCATCTTATTATTATTATTATTATTACGACAATATATTACATTCGAATACAAGCGATAAGTGAATAATAGGAAGAAATTTGGTTTAAAACAATGAATATGATATATATTACAAAAAAATTGACCTTTCATTTTTAAAACTGGTATTCACTTACTGTGTAGAAATCGGAAACATTAAAACTTTAAAGCCTTAATAATTTATTATTTTAGCATTTTATACTGCTCATGATCACCTATATTCAAAACCACACGTTCTTTCATAGGGTATTGTCTTTCCCTAAATATGACATAACGTCCTGGATGCCTTGGAAGTTTCAGTGTGATAGACGCACTCAAGTTTAAAGAGCCAATTTTCTTTTCTATTTCATCGATTATTTTCTATTTTCCTCTTTTTGCCGTCTTTGTTGTTTCAACATCTCGGATGATAATGATACATTTATTCATTTTTAGCCTTAACTATTAACTAGCATGTTTGCGACCCGGGTAAAAAAATTTATTTATCCCCATTTTCACAATATTGCCACCGTTACTGGTAATGTTAGGAAGAATGAAATAATTCATCAATTCATTCATGTTACATTATTCATGAAATAATTTGAAATTCTTCTTTGCTAACACCAAGTCTTAATCCTTGAAAAATTCCATCGAAGCATCCTTTTTCACTACCTCGTCGGAGCCACTCCTTCGTCCATTCCTTCTTCCTTCGTTTGATAGCATTCAGTTTTTTAAGTTTTTCAATACCTAACAGCGTAGGAGTGCTTCGACGAAGGGTTTTTCTCGTGGTGTGTGTTTCATCTTTCAAGAAGCGGACGCCCTCCATCACGACAATTATTGAACATAGACCGAAGCTCGAGCAGAGATTAGCTAGCACTCTCGAAGCCGAACGCTCCTCCAGTAGAGCACCAAACTCAGCGCGCTTGGCAGCAGCTCGCGAGTGTGCAGCCGAAGTTTGGCCAATGAGTCGCGGCCTTTAAGGCTCTAGACAAGGATGGTGACTGTTTCACTTACTTGTGTCAGGCTTTTCCAGGATTGACCATAAAGAAGTTGAAAGCTAACATCTTTGACGGTCCTCAGATCCATCAGCTCATCAGAGCTCCCAAGTTCGAAAACTTTGAACGAAGTGGAACTGGAAACGTGGATGGCATTTATTCTGGTAGTGAAGAACTTTCTTGGCATAATAACGCCAGAAACTACGCAGAACTTGTCAAAAATACATTCATTGCTTTCAGAAACCTGAACTACTACAACATAAGCGTCAAAATGCACTACCTATTTTTACTAATGGACCGGTTTCCTATTGCACCTGGGTTTAATGAGTGACGAGCAGGGGGAGAGATTCAATCAGGAGATGGAGAGATGGAGACCAGGTATCAGGGTCGCTGGGACGTAGTAATGATGGCTGACTTCTGTTGGACTCTGAAGAAAGACCTCCCTGCTGCTGAACATTCCAGGAGTTCGAAGAAACGAAAGTTCAAGCACTGATGTTTGATGAATGGTGAAGCAAAATGCAGTTTACGTGAACTTACCTTTATCAATCCCACAATTCAGTTTAAAGTAATCGATGTTTCTATCAGGTAATCAATATTTGTTGTTGGAAAACTTTTTTTAAAAACAAATTTAAAAGGATATGTGTTGACGAAAATCAGCTGATAATGCAACAAAAATGTCGTCGATTTTCTCACAAGATCTGATTTTTCCAAATCTACTTAGCACAAAACCTGACCTGATGGAGAAAAACGGTTGCCGTTTCCTGATTCAGCAGTACAAAAGTACTTTATATTAGTTGTATAAATTTAGACAACATTCAAAAAGGGAAAAATTGTTGCCCAGTGTAATATGCTACACGAAAACGAACGTAACTTATTTTCTTTATATTTGTAAAAACTTTACAGTTCTATAGTGTGAAAAGTTCCTTAGTTTTTTCATTTTGTTATTGATAAATAGCAGTGCGTTGAATTTTACCGAACGTATTACAAAAAAACACGGTGGCCAAGTTTGAAGCATTTCATTGAAAGCAGCGGGGGTAATGACAAGTAGGCACACCAATAAGATCTTCCGACTTTAAAAGCGTTTTAGACCACGCGCTACCCGTTTGGTAATACTTCGAATAAAATTGCACATTAAGAAACATGTTTTGTTCAATGCGCATTCTCATTCATTCATATTCACATTACAATTTGTATAACTTATTCACTCTACCCTATGTTTTACTAAAGGTTAGGAACTGAATTCTGTTCTATTACCTAGCCACCAAGCAAGTAATCAACCCAACGCGCTTATCGTGTTTTTGTACGTCATAGCCACGTTTATTCATGCTCATACTCTCACTTTTAAAATTGCTGTCACTCACTTTCGCCGCTTGGAAGCGGTAGCTCTAAAAAATTGCATTCATTGCAAACTGAAAACTTTGCTGGCCTGAAAAGGTATTGTCTCCGAAAATGCATTGCATTTTGCATCCACAGATTTTGCACATACTAAGTGAAAATTTCAGAAAACGGTAACTCTTTCAAGACTCCTATTTATCAGTCCTGACAGAATATGAAGTACATCATATGTACCGAACAAAAAGAAAAATGATGAATTTTCAACAGAAGCTAATATCTATTGGGGCATAATCTTCGAGTGTGATTGTAGCGAAACATCTCAAGGGAAGCGTAACTCCTCAGCTTGGATAAATTAAAAAAATTAGACAAGAGTGGTGTGAAGAAGTGAGGTTAACGTTATCGTTCATATAGTGAGAAAACTAAGTTTCCTTTTAGTAAAAGTTACCTTCCTTCAATAGAGAAGAAAATGACAGAATGTTTTTATAGACAAGATTCGTTAACACGGAGAGCTATTGTCACATGAAATATTTGCATCTTAAGCCGAAGTGTCAATTGAGATATGTTGTTAAGTAGCATTAGTTGTTAGCTTAATTTTTCTTCAAAAAAACGTGAATCTTTTCTTGTGCCGATGCCCTCAGCACTATTGGGAGTGGACATGCTATCAAGAATCCGGAATCGAGGTAGTTTAGAAGCTCTAGTACTGAAAGAATTCAAATCAGAAGAAACTCCATTTCTCTTATTAAGTAAAATTATATATGTTCCATCAATTTGCTGCAGTTGAATTTGACCCACACGTTGAACGGCACATGTTACTCGTTTTGTCTGATGTACGGATTTTTGTCAGCCATTTAAAAACTCGCAACCGTGAAGGCAATTTTTTTCTAAGCGTACCTGGGGAAAAAAAGTGTGCTGTCATTTTCTTTGTGTATTTACAAAACTGATGCTCAATTATACGACGTGAAAAGGCGAGTATTCTATGGTGCTGTACACCAGACTAGAAAAGTGTGTGTGCTGAGTAATCGTAGAACAAATAAGTTATTCTCTTGTTCGGTAACATGAAATATTTCATCAACGAATTAGAAAACAAATTAATAATATCTAAAAGAGAATGCTCAACCTCACTGAGAAACCTTAATGTAAGCCAGACACAACAAAGTTTTCAATGCCCAAGTAAAAAATTTAGAGAGCTTGGATAGATGAAAATTGTTGTCGTCTGTATTCTTTTGTATCTAGTGAATTTTTTATGCGACCTGAGTGAAACAGGCAGAGCGGAGAGGTAGCGATGTGAAACAATTCGATGCGTTCTGAGACTTGGCTGGCAGCTCGAGGAAATTCTGTGGAGAAATGCTGTCGCAATAAGCAGGCAAGCGGAGACGTCGACGAGGCTGACTCGAGGCTATCGAAGTTAGGGCATCTGAGCTGGTCTCGTCAGCAAAAGTATTTCATTAGGGAAGAGAATGTCGGGAGAATGCACGTGATGAGCTCTATCGCATGTCACTGGAGTAATAAAGCTCTACCAGAGTCACCAGACGCTCTGCCTCATGTTGAATTGGATCACCTGAAGAGCGAGCGATCACTCCCGCCATCGTCTTAACGGGGTCTACTCAGAGCAGGTACGGTCCAGTAATGTCTTGTGGAGCTGTGTGCTAACCGCGACAATTTTCTTAGGAAATAAGCAAAGTTTAAGAGGTGAATTTTGGTCATGAACGATATCCTGCGATTTGTGGAAAGTTTCTTCTCGACTTTTTGCGGTTCAATTTTTTATTTATTAAGATGTGATTTGACATCTATTGTCGAAAATCTGATGAAGTCATCGCAATAATCCTCTGTCGACTGCGAATTGTCTCCGAAATTGTTTTTAAAATGGCTGAAGTCGCAAATTCTCAGGAATTCCTTTCAGTAAATTATTTCAGTGGAAACTTGCAAGAATTTGTCAGGAATCATCTTCAAGAAAATGCAGGAAATTATAGCAGAGATCATCTTCAAAGAAGTTTGGAAAATTTCCGGAGCTAATGTCTTTGAAACCCTGATCATGCTTTGTTTGCAAAAGATCATATCACTAAGTTGTTATGAGAAAAAAAAACGCCAAACAAATTTTCAGGGTCATTGGTTATCAATTTTATACATTATATTTTAGCAACCGCAATTTCGTATTTGCAATACATGAGCACCGCATGGGAAGTTGTTCCTCACGCTCAAGTAAAATCCTTCGTTGTACATAATGGGCAGCTGAGCTTATTTTTGGACTGAAATTGGATTCTTGATGGAAAATATCTGTTTAAGTTTTGAATAACTTTTAAATTGGTGCATAAATATTGATAACTCACGAAAGTCAGTCAGTCCTTAAAACACACAGCAATTTTGTGCTCTCTCTTATTTTGTGGTTGAACTTATGTAATACATAGACTTTTTTAGGTCATAGAAATTACCCTAGTTTTACGATTTAAATTATGTCTAAACTATTTAGCTTTAGACTCACGCTCAAAATAAGCCATCTAACGTACAGATTAAGTAAGGCCGTCGTCCCACTGAGACCAAATGGGAACGTTTCGACATAATCGTCAACAGTCAGCGGTACCACTCGGTCTGTCCAGTGCCATGAAACCGTCAGATTTCAGCCTTAGTTTGAGACCAGCTTAGTCATACCATGATTTCAGAACCGGAAATCATGCTCGTGGACCTAAACTCATGCTGAAATTTGACGGTCAGATTTCAGCCTTAGCTTGAGACCTGTTTGGTCGTATACCATGATTTCAGGTTCTGAAATCATGTTTGCGGTCGCAAACTAAGGCTGAAATCTGACGGTTTCGCAGCGCTAGACAGAGTGTAACCGCTGACTGTAGACGATCACGACGAAACGTTACCAATTGGTCTCCGTGTGACGGCAGCTTAAGACAGATTGTTTAATTAAAAACTTAAAAACGAAGAAAATTCCAAGGAAATTAATCATATTTAATTGGAAAACGTTTCGG
>JACJUY010008965.1:3541-15317 GCA_014220935.1 Platorchestia sp. MABIK | reverse complement strand
TTCAAAATGTTACTTATTAGAGAATCATTTCATTGCCATAATGTTAATATTTGAATTATTCGATATTTCCTTGTAAACGTTAAATTTCCAAATGAATTTCCTTTTAATGAAAAACATATAACCTATGTATTCATACGGGAAATTACTTTCCAGTGATATATTTGTGTTTGTGAAATAAATATTTAAAAGCAAATTTTGAGTATGAATAAGGATAGTCATCAAACCTATTTTAGAAATGACATCAAAGTTACTAGTTTCCAATAGCTTTCAATAGTCAACAAGGATAAAGTTTATATAAGATGCTGAAGAAATGTAAAGTTTATCAGTGATTGCACACATGAAATTAATGTAACCTTGAAGGTAATACAAATATTAATCCCCCTCAAAAGGATTCAACTATTGTATCGATGGGAATTAGCACCCACAAGGGGAAAATGAGGGAGTTCGAGCTTAGAGCTAGGTATGGCTTCTTTTTGTTGAAATAAAACATTTTTTTGGTTGAGAACCATCTTTTTTTTCGTTTCACTGCTGCCTTGTTTTTCCCCATCTCTGACTTTCTTCTTCAACTTTTATTTTGTTGCATAACCTTCCTTCTCGACCAACTGTTTCTATGCACACTGGATCCTGTGTGGCAACACCCACTTGTGCATAGATTCCGCTTTCCCTTATCTACATTCTAGATGGTGCCTTCATCCTTCCTCTCTTTCAACATCTTTGTAGTGGTAAGGAAGGCTAATACTAATTTAAAATCAATCGTTCAAATTTTAATCTGTGATGGCTTTTTTTGTAGTACCTACCCTCACAGGCCATGAATTATCGCACACAGACAGAACTGACAGGGCTATCCACCGTTTATTGAGAATTTAGCCTGCCATAGAAACTCTTCCTAAGGAGACAGAAGCTGCATGAATCACGATTCTACTCAGAGGTTTAAACAAAAAAATCTGTATTCTCTTTTCAATTGGGCAATTTCCAAAAATGGGGTGCGCATTTAATTTTGATTTGCCATACACAATAATATCGTCCATTCAACCTCTAGATGACGGAGCTTCAGCGATGTGTGGGCGTCAGATTACGGGACTCCAGCGCATCATGACTGTTGTTTTGCGCGTCATAACGGCTGATGTTGCCAAACAAAATGTCCTACTCTCGACTAGGACAAGATAGTCAACGAACGAAAATCTCTTTCAAGGAACATCTTACCTGTCAGTTAATATTAGGTTCGTGTAAGCTCATTCACTTTTCTTTGTTCACTTACTTATTTCATAAAGAGTTTTTTCGATTCAGTGCAAATAAGTTGATTCAATGTAGATTAATTTTTGTAACAACGACCGAAAAAATAGTAGGACGTTTGAGAATTAAACGTAATAACATTACAGTGCGTATAATCGGTCATTTAATGCTGGATCAAAACTACGCTATTTGTTGGTTCAAGTCATGCTTATTTTCAATTTGTTTGATCAAAATATAAATATCAGTTATTTTCATTGCATTGACATCAGTTCTTAGTGTTGCCTTTTCGTTTCAGTTTTTTATCCATACGATATCATTGAATTCAAATTTGATCGCCAAGATGTATTGAGAGTTATCTTTAAAATATGTTATCATTAACTTCACCGCCCAGCTGGGTTTTAGGGAACCAATATTAAGTGTTGTATGCACAGTTAGGTTAGTCGACTTGGCGTTCTCTCAATCCAGTCGTCGCCAGAGGTGCCAAATGTTGTGCTCACATCGAGCAAAGCTAGCCTGGCTTACTCTGAACTCGATGGTTGCAGGAACAGTCAGTAGGTGAGTAGGTAATTTAATTTATTAAGTTTTCATTTGATCAGTTTATATTACTAATATATTCCAATTCATCAGTAAAAGGCGTCAGCCATCCGAGGTCCTGCGTCTTTGCTATTGGGCTAGCTCCACGAAACGATGGGAAAATAAATGTATTTGTTCAACATCTGTTTTTTTTTCAAATCCAATATAAATCAATGGCGATTTGGTATGACTATTTATTGTAGGGCTTATCATCGTTATTGGCTCATTTTCTACGATGATGACAATTTGAACACTTTTTATTAAAGCAATCATCAGCATTGCAGCCATTGTTTCTAATAATAGTGCAGTGTTCCCTGGTACAATAGGCCAGACCCTGTAATACAAATCTGTTCAATTATCGCATATTGTAAGAAACCAGACGAAAAATATAGACAGTACTCAACAAATTGGTTTAATATTAATGAGCAATTTCAGAAATTTTTGCGCAGTATTTAAATTTGCAGGAATTAGACAGATTCGTTTCACAAACTGTGGCCTTTTGTTATCGGGAGCAATTCGAAATTTCTAGAAAAAATCGTTGCACTGCATAATAATCTTCCGGAATAGAGTGGGTTAAGTCGCCATTTTATAGTAGAAATAACGAGACAATACCGATCATAAGCCCAGCAATAAAAAATCATTGAAATCTATCGATAAATACTGTATATGATATACCACCAGACTGACAATTATTTTCCTCTGAATTTACCGGCAATTAAAGTCATTATAGTCGTTTTCTTCCCATACTCCGACGATATATCGTCGGAATTAGTTTCGGGAATGTCTCATTATCGTCGGATAAACGGTAAATTATCGGTAATTATCTTAAGTTACCGGTTCTTCACCGTTAACCCGCGATAATATGAAACCTTCCCGACAGTAATTCCGACAACATATCGTCGTTTTATCGGAAGAAAAAACTTAAATACCGGCAAATTCAGACGAAAGTTTTCGAAGGTCACACGATTAAATTCAGACTGAGCTGTGAGTAGACATAAGGCTTTAAAAGCGAAAGTGCTCAGGAATGTGTACAGATGCATGTTTAGAATAAGAAGCTCCTAAAAAATTATTTACTTGTAATTTATCATACGGCTTCTTGCATCAGAGACTCAACATGTAAGTGCAAAGCACGAAGATTATACTCGAAGAGAACGTCGTTGGCTGTAGGACACCCCTGTATCTGCGTCCTTCAAAACTGAACAGGCCGTCAAAATCAGTGTCCAACCTGTGACTTGTTAGAGATCTTGATGGGTCGTTTATGCTTCAACAATCAATGAAAATTTGAACATGGGGAATGACCCATTCATATTTTGAAATGAATGGCGCCCTCCATACAGACTAGTCTCTGTTATTTCAGGTACACTGTTGAACAATTTAACCCTAGGTTCGTGAGTAAAATGTCAACATGAATTAATCCTCACATCGACAGATTGTTCTCGAAAATTACATGAATGATTTTTTGGACACATTCCTTACATACAGTTTCTACTCTGCATACAATCCCATTGATTTGAGTCAATGATCCTTTCTCAGGTTGTTGACTATTTATATTTTAAGGTGAAATTTCAACTTACAAATTTATTTCAACTTATTTTCAACTTGACAACTTATATATAATTTAAATACTATAATCGAATTCTTTGGAATTTCTAAATTATTAGTCGAAACGAAGTAAAAAAATACAAAAAATGCTACACTGAAGTAAATTGGAACACCCTTGGAAATGACTATCAAGTAGTGAGAAAAGGTTAATCACAAAGTGATCAATAAAAAACATCGCGCAACACGACACGCACATCTATAAACGTGTATATAAACATACACGAAATATGAAATTCATAGCTTTTTCAACATTTGGAAAGAAATATAATTTTTTTACGACTCCCAGCTCAAATTGTGATTTTTTTCATTTGTCTATTTGAATTTTTCATTTTTTCTATTCATAGAAACGCCTTTTGTGGTGATGACAGATCTATTTTTGAATCATTTAGCGAGTGCAATAAATTTATTTTCTGGACAAAATAATGGACATAGAGGTTTTGTTTCGTTACAAAAGAGGATAATTTATAACAATGAAAATTTTTCGAGGTGTTAAAATGGCCTCAATTAAAGCTGATCCTTTGTATTTTGTATTCGATGCTCTTTCTCTTTCGTTATCTTGGCATTTTCATTCGCAAGTCTGGCTTGTGAAAAATATTAGGTGTTTTTTATGTCTGTACAATGAAGAAAACTGCTGAATTATTGTGGCCATAACTTGCAAGGTTTTACGTAATATCTTGCTAGAAATGAAAATTATTTTGCTAGAAATCAAAAACTATTTTGCTACGAGTATTATACCTGCAATATCAACTTTTTTAGTGCTATTTTGACCACATTTTTGGCGCTATTTGACTATTTTTTTATGACTAGAAATCCGGGCTCTATTCATCACACCCTTCGAAGTAACGGCCATGCCCGATGTGGGTAAATGTCTTTTCAGTGATGGATATGTAAATTTTGAGACCCATCAAAAATGAATTCTACCAGCCTAGCAACTTTGTATTATTGAGCATAAATAAAACCATATAAGAGTATATATCAAGGAAAAAACGAAAAAGATAGGTTCTATGCAGTCTTTGTCGAGTTACATCAATTGAATCGTACATCAAATTCTTTGAAGTCCAACTTGAAATGCAAACATTATCAATCAAAATTATAGCATATTTCTGGAACGAAATTTGTTAAAAGGCACTTTAACAAAATCGATAAGCCCTAAAGTCGAAAGACTTCACTTTGAAGAGCTTCGTTGGGATGACTTTGTATCTATTTATTTTTTACATTTTTCAGTATATATTACTCGTCGTTGTATGATCTCAAGTAAAAAGGAGAGAACTAAAAATACCGCATAAAACCGATGCAGGCCTCCCTAATTTACAAATTTTGTTGTGCACGATGTGCATCTGAGTACGTCGGCTTGACGTCGCGTACTCTAGGCTGTAGGGTGGCCGAGCATCGAGGTAGGAGTTACCGCACAGGGAATATTTAAGCTAGTCCTTCACATTCAGCTATTAGGGATCATTCAGCGAATTGCAATAGCCCGTTTGACATCAGTAATTTTAAAATTCTCACTAGATCTAAATTTGCCTCCGATTTAAGGATTTTAGAGTCACTCTTCATTTTAAGAAATAAGCCGATTTTAAACAACCAACTTAGTTCTTTTCCGTTGTCAATAGTTAACAGGTAGTTTTTTTCTTAGGTTAGGTTTTTGTTTTGCTTGTTTGTTCAATTTATCAACTTTCAAATTCATTTCATGCTTTTTTCAGGTAATTTTTTTTTGCTGAAGATGAGCGAATGCTCGAAACGTTTAATTTTATTGTTTTACTTGCAATTTTTAATTCGAGTTAACGTTTTATACGGTATTTTTAGTTCTCTCCTTTTTACTTAAAATCAGGAAGACTCCCGATAACTTTTTTTGTATGATCTCTTTCCGATTCAGTATTTTTCGAGCGGTGCACCAAAAACATTGCTATGAAATTGGTATTTTTTCATACATACTCTCAATTCAAACATGTTATGTCCGCTTTCGTCTTGCTTCCACATTTCGAAATGCGCGGAACTATTTAAAAACCTAAGTTCAAGAAAAAAGTTCATTTCATTATGCTCGCAACAGAGCTCATGGCTCAACAAGATGCGGAAATACTTTAATGATCGCAAAAATGAGGTTCCACAGGCGTCATTTGCCTCATGTTCTTTGAAGAATAATTACTCCGCAACTAACCGTGAGAACTGTCGGTGGTCTGTAGCCTCCACACCGTCTATGTACTACACCGTAGAATTATCTATTTAATGAACTCTTATCCTCTAGAAGAGAGGTTCCCAACCTGGGGTGCGAGACGATGTTCCAGGAGATGCAAGAAAAGTCCAGGTAAATAATTGTATATGGCTATTTGTTGGCATTTTTATTTCATGAAATTCGAGGTTCGAATGATTTTTTAGTGAGTGCGGGGCTAAAAAAAGGTTGGGATAACCTGCTCTACAAGTACGTTTTCATGCGTCAGTGTCTTATTCTATACACCTGGTAAGAAGTTAAAAGCTGAGGCGGAATTAATTCACCTCACTGTTTCTACATCTAAAAATAAACCATCTGAAAAACCGAAGTGCATATGAGTTGAAAGTTGCAATACTGTTGCAAGTGTTCCAGATTACTCAGCAATGCATTTTCTCCGCGTAAACTCTACCAATATCCGTGGATAGGCTGAGGCGGGAAGCGCTGTTGCAATTTGCAACACCTACGAGCAAAAAAACCCCAGATAACATCTGCCACACACGTGGCAGCCATACCTTCCCGAAGTTAAGAAAAAGTACCATGACTTTCTGAAGAATAAGAAAGTTCTGTGAACAGGGTTTATTAGTTATTTTCAGTGTTCCCAATTTAACGGATGTTTTTCTAGATCTAGAATATTGAGTTTATCTAGCTCTTAAAAATCACGATCAAGCTCCTGGCGGGAAACCTAGAGCATATGAAGTACGATTTAGCTATAATTTAGCTTCATTTCATATTTTAGACGTAATCATTAATAATTATACAGAGAAGTGTCAAAATAATGATTTGATAACTTCTATCGGTGAAGTTCAGTACGTGTCACGTTTTGTTCGGCGTCACGTTGTATCATTCCAAGCAAGCGGCAGCCAGTCATTGGGTGGTAGCGGTGAGTAGCGCGTGTTAGAAAGTGTGGCAAATTCGCGCCAGCGCATTTATGGGCCGACATGCACCTCGTGCTCCAGCGGCCCGATCGCGTGCAAGGCTCTGCCCGGGTACCGCCCCCGTCAATGCCTGTTTGAAATTGGACATTCCTTTGCTGATCCGGAGCTGGGCTGACACTGCCAGCAACGCAAATGCTGCGCTAATTGACCGGGACTTCTCTAAAGCTGGTGGTTGTTTTTGATTGGGGTTGGAGCTTTGATGTCATAGACGGTCTGCAAAAGTCAATAATAATATCGTGCATATGTTCCATTCGGTGATTGGAATAATTAATTCATAACTTTCAACTTTGTGTAAACATGATAAATATAATTATCCAATAGGAGGTGCATCAAAACGAAAGATTGTAAAATCTAACCATTAAACGTCCAATGAAAGAGACCTGGGAATACGAGGCCTGATGTCTTCTATCTATTATACGAGTAAAGATTACGACAATCATCATCTATAAAATTAGTTCCTTTTACTTCTCGACATGAATTTTGGAAAATATACATGCTCTTCGAAATTTTCGTCTGAAACTAGTGCACTTTTTGTACTTGCTATTTCGAGCTTACGTCTCTGCAAATACAGTAGCAGCCGTAGTATAAGGAATGGAAGTTAAACACCACTAATAGTTTATTTAATCAAGTTTGTTGAATTAATTATGTGGAAAACTTTCAAAAAAGGAGGCCTAGCTCCAATGATTTTCGTTATATTTTCAATAAGGTTCAAGTAGGGTCTAAAGCTGTTCATTCCATCATAGTAATCCCTGTCTCCTAAATTAAAGTTTTAAGCTCAAAACTTTCCTAGGCTTATTGCAAAGTACACTGCTCTGCAACAAAATGGTAGGCTGACAAGGACTAAGGTGTGTGTTCGGCATGAAATACCGTCGAAAAAGTTGTTTATAAACTTCAGCATTAATTATTCCACGCGAACGGACAATGGGGCCCGCTCCTGCTGAAGAAATCATTTCCCACAATTGACTTCCTTTTAAACCAACGCGAGGACTGTCTATCACTTGTTTTTGTTTTACCTATATCCATTATAACATTCTTAGAATTTTCTCCCGCAAAGATTGTTGGAGGTCTTCCTGTATTCGGTTGCGCATCTAGCATTTTAGAAGTTAAATACATGCTTATCATAAAATGAACAACACTGCTAGGCCTACAGACAGCAGCAGCAATTCACGCAATTGACATTTTATTTTCAAGTTGCTAAAATTGCTCTTTTTTTGCGACGAACAGAGATGCATATGCTGTCGTCTCTGTTTTGCTTGATAATAGCTCCAACGATGCATGAGTCTCGTCAATAACTCCTAAGAAGTGTACATATTTAGTAGTCTTAAAATTAATAATTCAGGCTGAATAGAGTAGTTTATGAATTGTTTATCATCTTTTAGTCATGAGATAGTTCACCACTTTATTTTGTAAAATATATTGAAATAGTGGATCGAAATTATTGAAAGCCTAGTAAATATTGAGGTGATACTATGATAGTAAATCTTGAGGTTATCTACATTTCTTGAAAGTTTCCTTATAATTTATCTGAAAATATTTCACTCATGAAGTATTAAACGTCGTTATTGTTTTCGTTCCATATATTATTGTCTCCACTGCATGAAAAAGATAAACATAGTTCAACTAGTTCAATATGAGAAAAGTAAATGGAGGGTTCTTCAATCTGAGGTTCTCAGCATATTCAGCGAAGCAAAAATTATTGTATTTAACTTTTCTGAATTGTGTCATGTCGAACGTGTTTACAAAAAATATCTCTACGTCATCTATTCGATCAAAAAGTAAAATAAAAGAGATAAAAATTCCTACAACAGGAGTGGGGAATGAAACAAACTCGAATCTACTTCTTCATTCCATCTTCATACTAGAGAACATTAATCTAGAATTTTTGAAAACTTTGGAATCAAAAATGAATAATAATTGATGAAGCCTTTCACCGTTTGAAGTCATTCCCTACCTTCACCTTTAGTTGATGAAAACGTTTACTACCTGCAAAGAAATCATCAGGGGATCGAAAACGTTTTTCAAGAACCAGTCTACACTGCGTGTTAAATTATTGACGATAAAACGTTCTCTTAGTTTAAAAGATTAGATTAGATAGGTTTACTTACATATGTTTACTAACCACAACAAGGGTCTATCAGAGAGAAGAAGGGGAGGCACCATTCAGTAAGAAGTTAAGGGAACATGGACCACCATTCATGCACATGGAATGTTCCCAAACAACACCCTATGAGCATACACAAAGAAACAGTAAGTTGATGAAGAAGTTCATGAAAGAAAGAAAAGAAAAGAAAGAAAAACTTTCATTTCCAATAAAGTACAAACATGAACTGTCTATACATTGGTTTTTAGAACACCTTAACCTAAGACATCCTTAACTGATAACAACACATTGGTATCGTGATACACGTGTAAAACGTTGAACCAAAAAATGATTGACAGAAAAGCACATCAAAAATGAGTTCCTTTCCTTTGCCTGATCTGATTTTGACAGTGCATTTGAAATAAGTTACTAAGAGAACACAATCCTCGTAACGCTGAGTTGAAAAGTGTATTCGATGATGCGTATTCAAATTGAAATAAGAGTAAACATCGCGTTAGAAGCAAAGTAGAAGTTGAAGAGAGCAATGGTAGGTGCTGAAAAACATGACAGTAGTGAACAGAATAAATGCGGTCAGTAAGAAAACAAAAACCTATCTATTTCAACAAAAAAAAGTGCTACCTAACTTTCAGCACCGGGACCTCATATTTTCCCCTGAAAGTGCTAGTTCCTAAAGATACCATTGTTATATCCCCTAGAGGTTGTGCCATAAACGATGCAACGAATTAAAATAAAAATTCCATGACATGTTCGATCATCTGACATACACAGGCTGTGAAAAATTACGGAGAAATGCGCAACGACGATAAAACCAAGCCATATTGAACCACGGTGTCCCACCTGTGCCGAATTAATAACGAGAGGCACTAATTTGCGTGTAAATTTGGATGTTAGATGTAGCTTTACTGATTCTGAAAGGAGTATCAATACCTATTAATTAGCAAAAAGTAAAACTGCACTAAAAAAGCTAAAATAATGAAATGAAACCTAACTGTGAAAACTTGGCTGGTAATCCTAAGACGTTTTTCCAGAGGATTCATAAAGATCAATAGAGTGTTATTTCACTCCGTTCTATTCTACGAATTAAACGTGAAGGTCCTAAGAGTCCTGTATGGACAAGTGGAGGATTTTTAGTCGCGTCATAGTTCGACAAACAGGTTGAAAGTACTCGATCTTGTCATCTGAATGATATTGTCTAGTCAGTTGAACTGGCGCCAAAGCTCCATCGACAAGACAAGTCATATGCAGAATCGACTGAAATGGACGCAGGACAAATTACGGTCGACCTCATGAATATTTTGTTTACTGATGCAATGCGTTGTGCTCCTGATGCTGTTTGATGGTAGGAGCAAAGGATGAGGGATAAATGAATAGAATCGCCACCATTGCTTGAGGAGCCAACAAAGTAGTGGAGGGTTTGAACTATGCTTTTGAGTGACCTTTCAGTCGGTTCATGGAAAGTTCCATTCTTCTTTAAAATAATTTCACTTGCGCACATCGTTTTCTTTCTGAAGCACTTTGAACCGCAGTTGAATAGGCAATGAAATAAACATTTTTCTGCAAGATAATACCTAGCGCATGCAGCTCATACAACTACAGTCTCTTCAAAAATCCGAGGTTCTGTGGGCTTCGAAAGATGAAGCAGCCTAAAAACTGCTCAGATTTAAACGCAATAACCAACTGTGGAACATTCTGAAGACTTCACACAAATGAGTGTCAATTGAAGAACAAATCACGAGCTGTGCGAACCTCTCCTAAATATTTCACGAGGAGTCACTTCAGATGAGATCCTGACATTAACATTCAATTAATTTCGAAACATAAAGTGAATATTTCTCACTTCAATTTCAATACTTTTAAATTTTGCTCATCGTACCCATCGTACCTTTGAAACGATTCACCGATAACACATAGAGCAAGAAAGTGTCCATGTCCGTATACATAAGATGTAATGACATATACCTTGGTATGGGCAGCTGTTAGTAGAGCGGGTGCGGTGAATTATGTGTGTGCACTGAAATAACTAGATGTCTACAGAGTGCATGCGTAACTAATCTTGATGGTGAATCTTCAGCCTATGATGGTCACGAGTACTCTGACAAATTATCGAAGTTGAGCTTTGTTTCCTGAGCTACTCAACTCTTTTGGTGTGCGATTGAACGTCATCAATAACTTTCAAATTGCTACTTACATATGATATTTTCACTAACAATCAAAGTAAGCGTACTGGTCATAAATAACTTCTGAGGGTTAAATGGTGTGTGGATATAAGATCCGAATTCTGTTATTGCTGAAACTTTACTTTTCGCGAGCTAATATGGGCATGAAAACTTCTGAATGATTTATTAACCGTACAAATTATTTAAAATCTCAGTGTTCATTTCGAAGGGTATTTATCGTATCCTGGGAGACCATTATTCACAAAAAGGAGATGAGGCCCTGTTCTTGCTAGCGAGGCCTGTTCTTTAAATAGAGTGGTGTTTGAACACACCGATGTTCTGGTCAATTTAGAATGATTTTTTAAGCGCATGCAGGAGACTAAACAATGTTAACAAAGATTTAAAAGCACGTTGCTGCTGGTAATAAACACATGAGAAAAATCCTGGTTTTGGTTAGAAACATAATTTTGGCGAGTGAAGATGTTATGGAAAACGCAAATGTTAGTGTAATTCATAAAAATATATTACAAGCAATTGAAAAACCTAATTAGAGAACACTTAAAATAACGTTTAAATCGACACCACAGGACTTAGTTACGCACTTTAACAACAGTAAATAAACGTGCATTATGATGGGACATCACTCGAAATTAAATTCAATAACAAATACTTCACTATTTAAGTGAACTATTTATTAGTTCAAGGGCAGTAAATTTATCAAACAAAATCATGACTGGCGATCTTAAACTATTTTCAGACAATACATCGCCTATGAGGTTAGGAAACCATTTTCGTGTTACGTTTCTATTGTGTCATATTGTTTTACATCACTTAATTCTTAATATGTTTTTCCTCAAATTTTTTCTCGCGTATCTTTCTCTCGTGTGTTTTTCTTTTAAAATTTTTGAAGTGTATTTCAAATACCCTTTTTCCTGAGCACTTGAAGAAATTATAGAGCTCCAGCAGATAG
>JACJUY010008963.1:1525-32036 GCA_014220935.1 Platorchestia sp. MABIK | reverse complement strand
CGTCGCCATCTTGTGTGTTGTGTACAGCCCTGTCGTCGCCATCTTGTGTGTTGTGTGCAGCGATGTCGCCGCCATCTTGTGTGTTGTGTGCAGCCATGTCGCCTCCATCTTGTGTGTTGTGTTCTGCCCTATCGTCGCCACCTTGTGTGTTGTGTTCTGCCCTATCGTCGCCATCTTGTGTGTTGTGTGCAGTCATGTCGCCGCCATCTTGTGTGTTGTGTTCTGCCCTATCGTCGCCACCTTGTGTGTTGTGTACAGCCCTGTCGTCGCCATCTTGTGTGTTGTGTGCAGCCCTATCATCGCCATCTTGTGTGTTGTGAGCAGCCATGTCGTCGCCATCTTGTGTCTCAGCAGTTGTACTTGGACTTGATCTTAAGCTTGGTCTTGAACTTGGTTTTGGACATGGTCTTGTACTTGGTATTGGATTTGGCCTTGGAGTTGATATCGGGAAAGATGCACCTAATTTCAGCTGACAGATGCAACTGATCTAGCAACAGCGGTTCGGGTAGAGAAGAGAAGACAATTGAGGATGTCTGGAGAGAACGTGAATGAAACTTTCCCATGGGTCACGTGAGTGATTCTGATATTTTCATTCCAACGATGAATTAAAAAAAAAGCAGTGCTTCATTTGGCTACTTTGAACTTCCTATTGCTTGAATTTACCTAACACTTCGTCAACTTTTCAACCCATTAAACTGATATACAGACGTAACTTTCTAACATCATCATTAATGCTTCCTGTATTTCTTACCCACAATACAATATTGTAAATTCCTCTGTTTGAACAATTCGAAGATCAGCTTCATCCAAATCTGCTGTGCAGGTGGAGAAGATTAGAATCCATCCAGACTACCAAACTGGATCAAGTCCACGGAACGACATCGCCCTCATCCAGCTCGAGCAACCCATGGTTTTCTATTCCAAACTGTACCCCGCCTGCGTCGCTCACGCTGAGCTCGACCCATTCAAGGAGGCCATGGTGAGATATTGTTTTGTTTGACTTTTTTTGTGCTTAGGGGTGTGTGGCCATTGATTTTGGCGCTTGATGGTGTGTGGCTATTGATTTTGATTGGAATTTTAGAACGGAAACTTAAAACTTGAGCCGTTCCTATATACGTAGGCAAATGAGGTGCAAACTTAATTGGGATGATTAAAAAGCTATTAAAGTTAATCCGGTTTTCTAAGCAATCGAACTTTCAGCGATATGACACTACATAAATGATGCATTTGTCTGCGTCTCTAATTAGTGTCCAGATCTTCAACAATATAATGTTGGCATTAACTCTTTTTTTCACTGAAAAATCCGATTTGCAGCTGCACGTTGACTTTTTATCATAAAATCGTAGCTTATTTCCAGTATTGCTGCTTGTCAGTCAATTTATTTGCAGCATTGCTGACCTTCAGTCAATCAGTTTATTCCTGTTCTCCTTTGGTAACAATGTCCACGCTGGTGGTAAATAAATACTTCAAATGTTCCCTCTCTTTCATCAAATAACGACGTTTTTTACATCACAGGTTTAATACTAACCTTTTCTTTTCCACAAATGCTAGCCCTTCAATATTACGATGTTGATACATCCCTTTCTCTTCAGAAAAAAAGAAGAAAAAGAAAAACAGTTTATTTCCAATAGAGATGCTACAAAATTACCATCATTAGTTTTTAATCATTGGTTCAACAAACACCAGCTCTTCAAGAACAAAATGTTAATACTAACCCGTTTCCATACAATCACCAGCCTTTCAAGAACACGATGTTGATACTAACCTTTTCCTACAACAATCAATAGCCCCTCATAACACAATATTAACGCTAACTTTCTTTTCAACAATCACCAGCCTTTCATCAACACGATTTTAATACTAACCCTTTCTATTCAACAAACTTTAAACTTTCACCAATCCGTTGTATGTCAACGCTAACACTATCCCTTCAAAAATCACTAGCCCTTCAACTACACAATATCAGCACTAACCCATTCCCTTCAACTATCACCAGCCCTTCAAGAACACGATGTTAAAGCACTAGCTTTTTATTTTTGACAATTACCAGACCTTTATTAACACGATGTTGATACTAACTCATTATTTTCAACAAACGCAAGGCCTTCAACCGTAACGACGCCTCGCCAGCGAGCGCCATGTACGAGCCGGAGGTGCTGTTAGCATCTCCGGACTGCATCTTCGCTCATGCGACCTGCCCTGGCCGACTCCAAGTTACTGCGTCGCAGTTCTGTGCGACGACCAGCGGTGAGCCACCCAACTTTGTCATCAGAATAAAAAGATGAACCAACGATATAGAAAACATATATTGATGCAAACGATTTGAAATATAATTATCCCATCAATTCAAAATAATTATTCCATGTCTTCATTATTGTACACATAATAATGTACAGTATGTAGCTGAATTCTGAGGCGTCATTAGGTGTTATCTTCATCATTGCACTCACTAGGTCAATTTATTCAGAGTTGTGAAGTGAGTCACCTAGTGTAGTCTTCATGATAGCATTCATTGTTGTCTTTATATTGCATCTTCACACCTCAGCCTTCATCGAGAAGTTGATTGCAAAGCTATTAAATTTCCAAAGGTATCGAAAACTCAAAAAATTAGTGAAGTTTTTTTGTAAATTAAATACCGAGACTCATCTTTTCGACTGCTTGTAACTTCACTCGATACCCTACAGCTCCAAGCTCCATTCGAAATAAGGTAACTTTCTACAGCTTTCAAGTTCACTTGATTTACTTCATGAAAGAAATTGCAGATTTTGAGTCCCTGGACCTGACGGTGGGGTCGTCTGGAGGCCCCTTCCTGCAGGACCTGCCTGCTGAGGGCGTGACGGAGGCGTGGACGGTGACGGGCATCGTGTCGTCCTCGTCTGCGACGGCGGACTGCTCAGTCCCGCTCTTCACTGACGTGTTCCCTTTCCGGCACTGGCTCAGGGACTCTGTGGCTTCTCTGATGCACGAGCGCTTCTGAGAGCGCCAGGACTTTGCTTTTGTTGGGCATTTGTGATACTTGGACTCTTGGGTTTTGGTTATTCTGAGAGTATCATATAGGCGTCAACGCACTTCTATTGGACATTAGTGCCACTTAGACGTTTGACTTTTGGCTATTCTGAGAGCATCGTATTGGCACAAGACTTAAATTTTGTTGGATATTTGCAACACTTAAACGTTTGACTTTTGGACTCTTTTGAGAGTATCGTTTTAGCGCCAACACTCTTCTATTGGACATTTGTGACATACTTCTGACTTTTTGGCTATTTCGAGAGCAACGTATTGGCGCTAACACCTGACTTTTGTTGGACATCTGTCACACTTGGACTCTTTGTCTAACGTCATAACCTGGGAGTTTTGTTGTGATACAAGCAGATAATGGAATTCAAATAAATTCAAATGGATTCTAAGAAAGCTAGGTGCTATCGCAGTTTACGAGCTAGAGTTCAAGTCCTAGTGCCTTCCCTTTGTTTTCGACGTAAAATATATATTTATTAGCATATAAGTATTCTCAAACACCTATAAAACGACTGTACTGCTGATATTAAAAAAAGGACTTGCTTCCAGCCCCGATGTACGTTCAATGCATTCAACTCGTAGAATTATGTTCTGTCTTTTGAAATTAAAGATGTTTTTGGCCTATGTTTTTTATATAAGTTTATTTGGCTTATCTCACTATTCCAGATAAAGTTGCTATTACTTACTGATCTCTTATTTTAAAACACTTTTTATCACGTTCTATCGTACGTTCCTTATCTGTTACCAAGCGCTATAAAAGTATTTAAATATCACTTGCTAATCTATTTTATTTTGTCAGTGTGTGTGTTGGGGCGTTCGTGAGAGCAGGTCAAATAACTATGTCCGTGGTGCGTGTTTTTGTGAGAGTAGGGCGTGGTATAACGTATGTTATCACGTGTTGTCACATGTATCTATCTATGGGAATTAGCCCTCCCAGGGGGAAAATGTGAGGGCCCGAGCCAAGAGTTAGGTAGGCCTCAATTTTGTTGCAATGATTTTTTTTTATGTTAAGGACCACTTTTTTTGGGTTCACTGCTGTCCTGTTTTTCAGCTCCTACCACTTTCTTCTTAAACTTTAATCTTGTTTCATAATCTTTTTGCTCAACTTACTGTTTCTATGCCCTTTCTGCATAGATTCCGCGTTCCCTTGAACTCCATGCTAAATGGTGCCTTCTTCCTTCCTCTCTTTGGATCGCCTATCTGGCGGATAGGAAGGCTTAAACTAACTAATAATCTAATATAATCTGCTCATCAGTTGTTCAATCTTTCGCGCTTACGTGATGAAAACATACAGTACATGATTTTACTTCTAAATTTATGTCATTTTCACGTGCATATCATTTCATGTTCATTCCATATTTTCTTTCGAATTCTCGAACGTCTTATGGCTCTGATTGTGTTATTTCATTTGACGTTCGGGTTAATTCATCAGAATCATCGCTTACAACAGAGTTGAATGTTTGATTTTCGCTTCTATTTCTATTTATTAATTCAGTTTTTTGGTTAGTCATTTGCTTGGTTGTTTGATCACCTCGTCCCCAGCCCCTCAGTGGCACATAACTGTTGCATCTACGAGTATAAACACTCCCAGCAGAAAAATGTGGAGTCCCGAGCTGAAAATTAAATAGCTAATCTTTTCGGCAAAATAGATTGTTTTTCTTTCTTAAGGACAATTTTTTTCGGTCCATTGCTGTTCCGTTATTTAGCACATACTACTTTCTTCTTCAAGCTTTATCTCGTTTCACAAACTTCTTCCCAAAATTACGGATTTTATGCTCTAGGAGTTTACATAGTTTGGGGATCACACCTTGTGCATGGATTCCCCGTTTTCAAAACTTCATGCTAAATGGTGCTCTTCCTCTTCCTCTCTTTGGAACACCTTTGTAGTTGTTAGAAAGGCCTAAACTCACTTATTTAATCCAATTTCTTCGTCCCCTGTCAAATACTGTAAATAGGTGGAGACCTGACAACTACACGATTCCAAATTTCTTTTTTTTAATTCAAATTTATTTGGGATGGATTGATATTCGTTTCAAAATTATACTAACACAGAATTGAAAGAATCTAGAAAAGAAAAAAGGCGCATTGCAACAGCTCAGTCAAAGAAAGTAAACACGATTGAATTTTAACTTTAAGCTAAAGATAATGCTCTCATTTTTTACGGGAATGTTTACATAGATAATGGAATGTTTATAATGTTTACATGAATGTTAACATAAATTTCTGGTAAACAGAAGCCAGCCCTCAACTACTGGCCATTGTAATGGTTCTACGCGTCATCTCGTCTTTTGGTGTTAATGGCTTCGTGTTTTAAATTTTATCGAGACCATGAAAAACTGACCTTGGCTAGTTCATTTTAGTTCTTCGGAATTTTATTTTCCAGCTGCTGATGCGTGTTGTCAAATGAATCTGATTAACCTGTTTTTTGGAATGAACATAGAAATTTTCACGGAAGCGAATCAAAAAATCCCATGTTAAAATAAAATTTTGACATGAGAAATCCTTGGAGAGTAAATCTAATAGGGCAAGTGATATTATCTGATGCTCATTAAGATTTAATACGTGTGCATTCCCTCAGTATTTAGACTTAGCAAAACTTATAGAACAGCTAATACGTGTATCACTTATAGAATAATTTCATTCAACTATTTTTTCAAGATACTTTAGCATCGAGCATCGTTCAATCGAGGCAGAAACAAAATTTCAATTTTAAAAATGAGATCGAAGCTCCGGCAGCTGATCACATGTGATTTATTTCTCACGTGCGTATCGTTGATACAGAAGCTAAAAATTGATCCTTCTATACCCGAGGAGCTAAAATAAACTCGGCATTCCAACCCATTGTGTGAGACAAAAAATTACATCCGTTATAAGCATGACTAATTCAACCAAGTCGGACTGCAGTGAGTAAGGAGACACCATTTTAAACTTCGCAGAGGACTCAAATTCCACTAACTGCGTAGTGAAAGAAAGTCAGCTCTCCAAAACATGGATTAAAAGTGACGAAGAGGAAAATAGTCCAGATGAGCCTAGTAATTAGGGCAGTGGTCCAGAGGCAGATGATCATCAGCAAAAGCCGGCTGTATCTTTCTAGCTGAACGAGCACGTGGAAGCACAAACTGAACATGAAGACGATACGTGTTAATCAGGCAACACCCCTTAACTTGAGGATCCAAGTAGGGCTCCAGATCCCACAACAGCTGCGGTGGAGGAGAGTTTAACCCTATTTGACGGCTACGAATAGGGTCCTGTAGCAGCCACAGCCGCCACAATAGGGAAGGTAAACGTGTCTTACTTGCGGACGTTCCCTGGAGGCATGAAGGTGGCAGAAATATGTTTGACGTTAGTGTCTTTGATCTTTACGCTGATCATCCCCAAAGTGGGGCTTCAGATGATACATCCAGGGGGCATCATCACGGCGTTGACTTTCACCCCAGCTTTGTTACTCTGTAACCTTCTCTACTAAACGATCATCAAAAACACTCTTTTGACGCCTATCATGCATGGAACGATAGCGCTGTACCTGAGCGTCGCCGGCTGCTATATTTTCACGGACGAAGCTCGCCCGTAAGAGAACTCCTTGTAGGCTTCGAACATTGTGCTGGGAATCTCTCTTCTAGGCTCCGCCGTGATGTATTTCGTGGATTGCGTTGCCTCAACTATGAAGTACTTGCGGTCCGGTAAAGTTGTGTGCGCCTGATCACCGCGAGCATTTTTCTATTTGTCATATTGTGTGGAATTTTTTCTCAGAGTGAATAATGCTGGAAAACCGTATTCGACATAACGAAGATTTCGTGAGGAAAAATTGTGAACATTTATTTCAATAAAACTTCATTTGAAAAAAGTTTGTTTGCATCTATGGTTTTATAGAAGCATCAAGAAACTTATTATTTGGCGCACGTAACTACTTGGATGTGGGCGTGAAATTAAAATTCCAAAAGTAAAATATTTATATCAGAAGAAGGACACTGAAATGAATGAAAGTGTTAAAGCTTAAGATCTATGCGATGACTTATACAATTACTAAACATCATCCAACCATACTAGCCCCGAACCTTGTTTACCCTCAGTGGCGGATTTTTGAATTTGTTAAACTAATCGTTTTAGGTTAACGTGTCTATTTCAGGCGATTGATCAATGGCCAACTCAGCGAGGCTTCTGAAAAAAGGGTGTTAAAATTTGTTTACTCAGAGCAAGACAAAGTCACAAATATAGTGTGAAGAATGGGCACTGACATTGAACATTTCGCACCGGATCACGTGGGCAATATTTTTACCATTCTTCTGTTCACACGAGGTGCACGTGGGTACAAACAACTCGCTCGAAGCACGTGGGTACAAACAACTCACACTCGAAGCACGTGGGTACAAACAATTCACACTCGAAACTCGTGGATCACTGTTGAAAGTAAATATTGAAAATGTCTGCACAGGTCGGTCGTTTTCCTTAGTCGTAAATTTGTAAGGAACTCAAAAACGAGGAAAATTACGAGGAAATTATTCATATTTAATAGCAAAACGCTTCAGAGCTTTAATTTTGAAATAATTATTTGAAATACTTTTTGAACTAATGATGGAGTTGGACTCTGAAACGTTTCCCCATCAAATATAATTAAATTTCCCTGAACTTTTTTCGTTTCTAAGTTTCTCGAAAGTAAAATGCTCTAGATTATAATTTGAAAATACAATAACTGAGACTTTATCCTCCCAAAGGGTAAGGTCGCAAAAAAATTAACTGGCCTATACATAATGTCGCTAGTGAATTAGGCCCAAACATAGATAAGAGTTCTCCAATTTTTTCTGACACATCGGACAAAATTTCGGACAAATCTTCAGTTCTATTGTGAGCAATGATGCATAAAATACAGGAGAATTACCTTCAACGCTGAATTTTTTTTCATTTGTGCTTCATTTGTTTTTTAATATGAAAGTATGGAATGTTCGATGTTTTTTTTCGAAAATGGCAGCAGTCGATGACCTCGACAAAAATTAAATGGAGGGCCGTTAAGGGATCAGCTTTTGAGGGATTTTAATTATTGCTAATGATTACTTCTTCTTTCCTTCAGTGTTAGCTGTTTGAATCGCGCATTACTGATGAAATCTCAGTTTGTCAAGTTTTGTTCAAATGATCAGTATGAACCTCGTTAAGAAAATTTTTATGGTGATTATAGCGAAAATTTTCGAGCTGCTAGTTTTTCGATTTACCAAATAGAAGTCATCATACGAGAGTGTTCTACTGTGATGGCAAGGGATTATACCCACATTATCATAAAATATGCGTTAGTTTAATTTCACTTGAAATTGCGACGGAATGAAGCTTGTTTTTGTCATCACTAGCGCGCTAATATCGTTTGTATGAGATAGGTTATAAGATAGTTGATCAAACAACAAAATGCTAAAGGGTAATAAAGGAGCTCTTTGCCGTAGTGTATGATCTAATTATATGTGGAGAGTGATGGCGAACAATGGACTACTTTCAATTCGATCAAGATAAAATAAGTAAAAACATCTGTACATGTTTAAAGCCGGTAGAAATATTTACTCAATTTCTGAGTTCCATATGATTCAACTTCCCGCATGATTTCAAAACTTATGATTTCACTTATATGATAATATTTTTTTATGCATAAAACTTTTTTATTAATATTTCATTGTGTTGATGCATCAGAAAAACAATTTATGTTTTTAATTTCTGAACTACTAAACGCACAGTTCTCAATTCCCGTTAGATATTGTTAATATAAATTAATTTAACTCGAAGGTATGAGTTCAAAAATTTTATGTTTTTCCATAAATTCTTACTCTGAAAGAGGTTCCCTAAGTTTGCAAAAACCTTAGCTAATTATTCCCACTTATCCACGTAAATGCGCAATAATAGAGACAATTTTTCTTTAGAGTGTTTTCATCATTGATATGGCTATTATAACACTGATGTCCGTTTAAAAATATAGGATTTTTATTAAAAATATTTTAGAATTCAATATTATGCATTTCATGCATCAACTTTATTGGAAATAAACTATTTTTCTTTTTTTTCTAATTCTCGGCTTTCTCATAGCTGTAATTCCTCTACTGGAGTCGCATTAAAGCATTATAAATAATTTAAGAAATTTTAAAAACTAAATAAATTGTTTTTCAGTGCCTAAAAGGCAAATCTGATTATATAAGTTTTAAAAGCCTTTAAAATATCAACGCTGTTCTCCCTCTATACACTCTAGCCAAAAGGTTTCGTATTAGTAACATAAGCTCCTTCACTACAGTCAGTCAGTCACTGTCCCATAGCTGAAGTGGAAGTGCATGAATTATGGTCCCTCCGTGTTCTTAGGAAAATTTCCCTGATGGATTGCCCTGGAAACTCATAGTTTCAATTATGGAAAAGTCTTTTCAAGGTATGGGGTGAGAAATATTGTTTTATTGCCTAATATTAATTGGTGTACATTAATAACTGGAAAATATCGGACGTTCATTCTACCTAGTTCCACGGCATTGGGCACAATTATCTATTCGATCTTCGTCACGGTCAAGGTCTTAATGTTTTGTTCATACGTGTAAATGCTATCGAGAAAACTAACGTATTTCTATTTCAATTTTTATATGATTAATAGTCAAAGATACGTAGCAAATCATTCTGGATTTATGGCTTCTACTTTCAATTGGAATTAAAGTGTGAGGATGACCGGCCGTAAAATAATTGAAAAATTATGATTTAGAAACAAGTGTGAACTGACTAAAGAAATGTATTTGTTTTTATAAACTGTTGAAAGTATCTTGTTTGAATTGTTTTGGATGTAGTTCTATAATGATTTTGTTGTATTTACTAGATCGACTTCGAAATATTCATGTTTTAAGTGTACTAGCTGCACTTTCATCATGCATCTTGGTACTAGGCTATTTTTGAGTAAAAAGCAATTAGTTACTCTGCAGGTATTAAATTATGCACAATTTCACATGAAAGAAAATTATATTGCACTTCTCCATGTACATCTTTATGCACTTGAGATAAATGAATGATAAATTTTAATAATGCCTAGAATGTAGTAATTCTTTTATTGTTAATGGCTATAATGCTGCACTAATATTAAGGACAATCTGAGTTCCTCAAGATTTTTATTCATTATATTCTTAGCCTAAAATTATTATTAATTATTTGTTTCTGTAAACCAGGATCAAACATTACATAGCAAAATAGCACTAACTGAGCAATTCAATATTGTCATAGGCATTTCAAAAAATTCAAAACAGTTAAAAATAACTTTTGTATGGTTTTATTAGTTTGATTCTGTAATTTAAAATAAGTGCTAATTAAATATCAAATAATAGCATCTGTGTTTGTTTCTTAACTAAAGTTACATTTAGTAAAGAAAATCATAACAATACAGCATGGCTTTCTTTAGACCAGGGGTTGGCAAAGTGGTCGATGTTGACTCCTGGGGTTCAACATTTTATAACATTTTTCTTTATTTTTGATGGTCAAAAATGTCAATAATGATTCAATATTTTTTTCACCTATCTGTATGTGTGTGTGCATGAAGAAGGTCAACTTAAGTACAAATATCCTATGAAGGGGTTGACGGGCAAAAAAGTTTGCCGACCCCTACTCTAGACAGTACTTTTATTTGTCACTTTATTCTCTAAAGTAACAAGCTTGCTAATTATTGACAAGTAAAAGGAATTAAATATAAGCAAAACAAATCTTGAATTTTAAAATACATACAGGTTACATTTTTAAATTAAATTTTTGATGTTAAGCAATTCATTTCATTAAACAGCATAATTTACCATTGATCAAATTACCTGCATTTGTCAGCTATTAAAATTTACTCTACAGTTGTCATACTACATTGATCATTAATATTAATTTGAGACTGAAAAATAAGACTGGGTCATATGCAAAAGCATTAATTTTTGAGCTATAGGCATGCTGAATTTAGTTTTTACAATTGCTGATTGGTATTATTTCTCCATGAATGACTATTACATTTGACCAAATTTTTTCAGTTCATTGCTGTCCTGTTTTTCAGCACCTCTGACATTCTTTTTAACTTCTATCTTATTTCATAACTTTTCTTATTTGTTTCAATGCTCAAGAGAGCTCTTGTGGGAACCCCCTTTTTGCATAGATTCCACATTTGCTTAACTCCGTACTCAATGATGCCTTCATCCTTTCCACTCTTTGAACATCTATATTGTGGTCAAGGGAGACTAAAACTAATGTATAAGCAATTAAAATCAATTTGCATCACTGTTACTATTACATGCGCTGAATCATTTTGCTAAGTTTATGGTCTATTTTTAAACACCTGATGTTAATGCTGCTTAAAGGATTCATATATTATATCCATTAAAATTATTTGTCCCAGGGGAAGAACATCAGAAACTAGGGATGAATTAAGAAGGCCTTCTTTTTATTGAAAGAAGTTAAATGTTTTTATTCAGGCCAATCTTTTTCAGTTTACTGTTCTCACATTTTTCAGTGCCTATTACTTTTTTCAACTTTCATTTTATATCCTAAAGTTTTATCTTAACTTAATGTTTTTAATGCTGGAAATCTTATGGGGGTCAATACCTTGTGCATAGGTAGCCCATTCTCTAAATTATGTACTAAATGGGGCCTTTCTCTTGTTGGAAAATCTTACTTAGAGTTAGGAAAACTTGAATTTGATTATCAAATTTCAGTGTTGCATTGATCAAAAAGTGTAAAAAATTGAGCTGCAAGATCAGGAAAAAGATTTTATATTATATGTACTGCCCTGTCGCACACTGTTCTAGACATAAGTCAAAGGCACCATTTTTGCTAGGTGGGGTACTCTTGCCTGTACTTATCAGACTTGGATTATTTGGACTACCACTTTCGTCAATTTTTCAGGTACTTCCCAGCAATACGTGAATATGCAGGATGTTATAAAATTGTTGGTACAAACTTTTGCTACTAGCAGAAAATATTGATAGCACTATTTCATCAATGAAAAAAGTTCAAAAATGCTTGTTTTTGAGGTAACCTGATATGTAAAATAAGAACACTGAATATTAGCTACATTCAGTTTATTAATACACAAGAGGGCGATGCAAAAACCGATTAACAGATAATTTGTTAGCAGCAAGGACCTCATTACAGAAATTGGTTAAAACGCATACTATAAAATTGATAAAAGTGACACCTTTGTCGAAGATAGTGGCGGACGATGCCAAAGACTAGGCATCTCAGCAGTGACTGCAATTCTGGCAAAAAGATCTTCAGACTCGTCAGGTATTTCATAAACAAGACATTTTATGTGTGCCAATGAAAAAATCTAACGGAGTCAGATCAGAAGATCTTGGTAGCCAGGACAAAGGATGATTACGACCAATCCATCGATTTAGAAATTGAAGGTCAAGAAAACGTCTCGCATTCTCGGCAAAATGTGCGGTAGCTCCATCATGCTGAAATCGCATTCTTCTTCAAACATCCAATGAAACATTGGCCAATAAATCCTGAAGGACTTCTTCAAAAAGATTCTGTAAACATTCCCAGTGAGACGCTCTGGCAGAATGTATGGGCCAATGATTTGATTATGAGTGATACCTGCCCAAACATTGACACTCAAGCAATGTTGGTATCCATGTTCATGGATGGCATGAGGATTGTTCGTTAGCCATTTGTGAAAATTATCTCGATTGAAGGTAGCTTTATCTGTGAACAACACGTGTTCTGCAAAATGGGCATCTTCTAACTCCTGATTCAGAAACCACTGCGCAAATTGTTTGTGAGGAGCATAATCTGCAGGAAGTAGTCCCTGGGCTCTGGAAGTGAAATGGATGATAACTATTCAGATACAATATCCATCGCACTGCTGTGTGATCTTGAATCCCCATAGGTGCTTCTGCGGCACAAGTGCTCGTATGGGGGTTTTAATGGAAATGTTCTGACACACCTTCATGATCTAGATCAAGCTGTCTTGGGCGATCAGCATTCACCCTGTTTGCACTGAAAATTTTGTTCTCACACACTATAATTTTTTTTTTCCGGCTTTGATGTAAAGCAGTTAATAATCGATAAAGAGGCACCTATCTATTGGGAAACGCTTTAAATAATGCTTTAAATTGTTCCCTTTATTATCATAAGGTTAATTGAAGCAAAGTGACTCAATTTGGTGCTGTTATTTGAGGTATTTTCATAATTAAATTTCTTGGCCTATTTCAAACCAATTTAATTATGATGGAAATAAGTACCTTATCTTCTCTAAAATCTTGAATATAGTCTAACATGTAATATTTATTGAATTGTATTCCTTTAAATACTTCCATTCCACTAAAGAGATGAAGGTTCTGGGAGAAATCCATCTCTCATTCTGTGCATCTTGTAATTAAGTTTCCCTTTCTTTTGGTGAATGTTACTACTGTTTCTGCTATTGTTCACAAAACTGTCCCAAGCTGAAGTTTGGGTAGGTCTTGCTTTTGTTGAAGTAGAATAGGTTTCTGTGCCTTGTAATCATGGGGCCTTGTTAGAGGATAAGACACCAGCATTGGCCTATCATTACCTATAGCCATTTTTTGCCACACAGTGAGGGATTATTGAACCTTGTTCAGCAAAATGGTGTATTGTGAAAGAGTTGTTTGGGGATGCTGAAACAAGTGAAAGAGTTTTGGAATCGATTCTAACTCCAATCAGTAGATGCTGACTATAAATAAAGCCCTGAAACAGAGATAACACAGAATGAAAATCCATGAAAAAAATTAATTACACCAGTCAGTTTGAATTTCTCAAAATTAAATTTCAAAGTAGAGTAAGAGGCAAAAATACAAAAATCAGCTGAAAAATACACTATGAAATTAAAACTCAAATCATTAAGGAACAAAATGAAACTAGCAACTTGACATTTTTTTTCAGTTGTGCCAAGCTTCAAATTTGGTGCAATTAGAAAAAGGAAATCACTCAATTTGTCAACAAAAATGGAATAAAAGAACCAATGTGCATAGAGAAAACATCATCATAAAGTAAATCTTAGCCTAATGCAATGAAGGAAATATATTAGTTCTAATTTGCATAATTAGAACTGAATAATGAAGTAACAGTAAAAGATCAACGCTTGTATCATATGAATAGCTCTGCCAAGAAATATCACTCAAGTTTCATCAAAAATCTCGGTAACTGAAAATGTAGTGAGCAGGTATAGTGCATCAGGAAATCATTCATTGACACGAAAATAGCAAAATTAGAAAATAATTCTATCATTCCAATATTACTCAAGTTTTACTGAAAAACCTTAGTGACTGAAATTAGAATGAGTACAGTGCATCAGGAAATCATTCAATCATTGATTGATGCAAAAACAGCAAATTCAAGGACCACAATACAATAAATGTACACCTAAATAAAATTTTTTTATTAGTAATCTATTTAAAATTGAAAATCATTTCAATGGATATTAGCACATACAAGTTACTCAGCTGGACATTCCTTGCACAGAATGAGACATAATATTTGGGGCCACACTTACAGCCTTCTTCCTTTCTTTCTTTGGAACACACTTTTTTTGTGGTTAAGGAGGCTTAAAGGAAAAAAAAACACCTTTGTTGCGGTAAGGGAGGCTTGAACTAAATTATACCAAAATTGAATTTGTTCATCTTGCTTTTTTCATTACAATTGATACCTTAGCACAATATTCTCACTGGTGCTATTGCTGGCATAGTTTCAGGGCTGGGTATTTTTTCACTGTTAACTCGATAAAATGTACTGCATGACGCAAAGAGCTACTGAGCCTTGATTCATCACATCATGTTAACAACAAAGGTGAAGCATCACTAAAAATTTCCTCATGTGTCACCACATTTTACAGGTTTGGTTGTCTGTACAAAATACCTTTTCTGGAGCTCTTGAGTTTAAAATAATTATTACATTGATGATAGATTTTGTTGAATCTTTCGCATCAGCACCTTTTCTAAAGAGCTTTTTACCAGCCTACCAGTTGTGAAGTTTCGTCAGTCTAGGCACTTCCATCTGACGTGTTTTTGAAACTAATGATGAACACAGATCTCTGTAAAACGCTGTTAGATCTCTAAAACATTGTTATTGAATTTTACTCACTGTCTCTTCTTTAATTTATTTATATTCAGTTTTCTTTAATTTCCGTGTGATTTTATTTTGTGGCTCTTCCATGTCTCTTCAACTAAGCTTGCAAATGCTGATTATTACCAGCTTGACATCTAATCTTTTTATGTATAAAAAACCACCTGAATCTTTTTTGTGCAATTTTGTTTCTAAAGCTAGCATTTTAATTTTTTGCTTGATGTTTGTTGCATCTTCTTGGAGTTTCCTCTTTTTACCATGAAAGTTCGCCCAATTTCTGATCAGTTCCCTCGAAATAATGTGGAACATTGTCATATCAAGATTTGCATTGTTAGAGTATATTATGAATATGCACATTGGATACAACCTAATTGAACTTTTTCCATGTTTTTCTATAATTTTCAACCATGCTTTGTCTATTATGGTCTCTCAATTCATAGTCTAATAACTATTGTCAAGATATCTTGAGAAATTGCTGTTGTATTTTATATAAGTATCAACTTCAAAGTTTCTTTTCTGTCCCTGAATAGAATGACATATGTCTTTGTTTGCGTTTCTGGCAATTTGATATGCACAATGAAATTCTTAACTGCTAAGATGCTAAAAATTTCAAGCACTGCTATTAGCACTCTCTGGGAGAAAATATAGGATCATGAGCCGAGGTATTTTTTTAGTGAAATATAATTTTATTTGTTTTGTCAAGGACCATCTTTATATGGGTTCACTGCTGACCTATTTTTGAGGATCTCTGACTTCCTTTTTTCACTTCTATCTTGTTCTTATCCTCCCTTCTCAACTTTGTTTTATGCACACTGTAACGAGAACACACCTTGTGCATAGATTTTGCATCCTTGTGACTCCTTTCTAAATAGGGCTCTTTGAACATTTAATTGTGGTAAGAGGGGTCAAAGCTAACCTCCAATAATCAATTTGATCACTGCTATAACACCAGTGCTAGTTGTAGCAGTTGCTTTTTGAAGCCAAATAAACAGTGCTTCAAAAATCTACTGGTGGATGCGTGTATAAAATCATCAAACCTTTTCTCCTTGAGGGTTGGTTGGTGCACAGTGCTATCCACGAGGAGTTCTTTTTCTTGTCTGTCTTGTCATCTTTTTGTGCTTTTGCTAGTGTGCCGTTTCTTTTTGCTTGTGATTGATGGTGCAAAGAGTTTGTTTGTATCGTTTCTGTGTGGATGTCATTGTTAGTGTGAAAGTGATTGCTGCTTTGAGTGAAAACTAAATTTAATTTATTGCAAATGATTATTTTTTGTAGTATATACTTACAAACCTGAAACTTATGAAAATATTTTTTGGTCATGTCAGTTATTTTTTGACTGAATTCAGTTAAGACAGCAAAATTGAATCCTTTACTTCAAATGATTAGCTTAATTTGAAACCTACATTCTGTTACGTAAATATGATCTACAATTTCTCATTTTCAGAGAACATTTCCCAAAAATTAAAATTTTGTAACCTAATGCAAAGGGTTACAGGTAGTCCAAATATTACATCTTACCTAATAATACCTATGGTATGTTTATTTATTTATATATTTGTTTGATGTATGCTTTTTCTGGCTCTTTGTAACGCTCATAAGGATGCCTAATGACTGTATCTGTGATAAGAGTTTTATCAGTGCACAAGTATGTAGACCCTTCAGGGGGGTACAACTATTGCATCTATGGGAATTAGTGCTCCCAGGGGGGAAAATGTGAAGGCCTGATCTGAGAGTTAGGTAGGCCTTCTTATTGTTCAAGAAAAATGTTTTTTTTATGTTAAGGACCATCTTTTTTTGGTTCACTGCTGTCCTGTTTTTCAGCACCTACTACTTTCTTCTTCAACTTTATCTCATTTCAAAAGCCTTCTTTTTCAGCTTAGTGTTTGTATGCCTTCTCTGCATAGATTCCGCGTTGCTTTAACTCTGTACTAAATAGTGCTTTCCTCCTTCCTTTCTTTGGATTGCATTAGTTGCAGATAGGGAGGCTTAAACTAAGTAATAATATGCTAATAATCTAATCAAGGATGTAGAAGAACATTTTTATCACATTTTTATCATTTTCATTAGGATGGATGCCTATTTTTGTCATCCATGTATGGGAAATTTATTTGAGGTAAATATTGAATCCTGTTACTTTTGACAGGCTGTGTATGCTGTCAACTCAGCAATGGCAGGACTAATTCAGTTTTGATGCACGTTGTTCAAAGTTTAAGATTGCACCTATGTATCCAACCTTTTGATCTGGTTATCAGTTTTGGTTTTTTGGTCTGTTAATTTTTTTTTGCAAGTATTTGATTGGATAAGTTTAGTTTTTGTCATTCCAAGAATATTCTTTGGCTTTCTGTACACTACTCAAGTTAGAAGCTACAAAGTACCAGGCAATTTTCATTACAAAGTCACCTCTCAAGAGGATACAACTATTGTATCAATAGGATTCAGCACTCCCAGGGGGAATATATGAGGTCCTGAGCTAAAAGTGTGGTAGTTGAAATAGAATAGGATTTTGTTTTTGTCATGGATTATCTTTGTTTTTTGGTCACTGTTGTCCTGGTTTTCAGCATATTCTACTTTCTTCTCTAATTTTTACCTTGTTTCACAAACTTCTTCCTCTACTTACTGTTTTTATGCACTTTGTGCATTGATTCCATGTTCTCTTGATTCTATACTAAATGGTGCCTTTCTCTCTTTGGAATGCTTTTGTTGCAGTTATGGAGGCTTGAACTAACATTTAATCTAATCCTAACAGTCATTTCCTAAAATTTTACTTTGAGATAAAACTTGAAATTTTTACAGGATTCAATTTTCCTCCTGTAATGGGAAGCCCAGAAAACTTTCAGCTGAAACAATGGGGCTCAGCATGAGGTGCTTTTAAGGTTTATTCTGATATGAGTTTTCCTTTCAATTGGAGTCCACAAAAATATTGGAGAATAAATAAGTCTTTCTTTCGATTGAAGCCCACAAAAATATTGGAGAATAAATTAGTCTTCCTTTCATTTGAAACTGCAAAAATATTGAAGGCAAAGGCACATCTCAAAAATTATTGACTGCTAAATGATGCTGAACTGCTGTCATGCCTGAACAAAACAAGCTTGTGGTTCACTTTGCTTGTGTGGTTGCTTAGCCCAGAGTGTTTTGGGATTCAAGTACAGTTAAGCATTGATTTTTATGCTCAAGTTGTGTTGATATTCAGCTTTATGCTTCTTTGCTATTCAGGATGTAGCAGTTTCACTTGTAAAATTTACAATAACAATGACAAAAAAAGTTTGAATGTCCAAGATACCTCCAGAATGTAATGGCAAATACATTTTTTTTTTTCTTTCCATGCCAAGCTTGCTTCATTTTCTTACCTTTATTCTAGCCTAGCCTACAAGCCAATTGTTATGTTTTTATTTGTCCAAAGTGAAGCTACCATCTTGTTTTGTGCTTGCAAAAATATTATTATTTTGGTTTAAAATGAAAATAGTTCAGTGTTGTTCATCCTTGACTGTTTGAGTCCACCACCTCTGCCAAACCCTCTCCTGTGTTAATCAACAATTTAATATAAAGGCTAGACCTAGAAGGTTTCATCTCTTGTGTTTTTTCCTTTTGAAACTGTTCACATTTGTTTTGATAATAACCTGTGGTTGCTGAAATGCTTGTGGTTCTATATGTGATTTGCACTATTTGATTTTGCTCTATATGTTTCTATTCACCCCCTTGTTGCAGTTGAAACATAAGCATTTAAAACACTATTACTTAATTATTTCAATTACCAGTTGATTCACTGAATAACTGATTAAAACTGCATTTATTGAGACAAATTTTCCCATTGAAATTTTTATGAAGTTTGATTGCTTTTCACTTGTTTTTGGTATCAATCAACACTTAAGTTATTAAAGATTCTCCAATTCAACTGTTTCACTGAGTCATATTTTTTTTTGTGACTAATTGCAAACATCATGAAATTGTTTTAGACATGTTTTTGATGTCCCCATTTGATGAGCCATTAAGAAAAACATATTCTACAAAGTTTGATGAATTTTGAAATCATGTATGCTTGTTGCTGAGATAAGAGCTAAATTCATTTTTGGATTTAAGTTATACATTGAGTTGTAGATCCCATTCTCAAGCACCATTTGCATAATGTTTCAACTGTAACTTTGCTTGCATTCCTACTCATTACTGCACCTGTGATGTGTTCAGTAGTCCTGCATGTATCCTAACACCCTGTCTTGTTTTCCTTGCACAGGGAAAGGGACCACAGATAGCACTAATAAACCTCAGCTAGTGGCTCGTGCTGCTTCACCACACCAAATTGACAAGACTAGAGTCAGCATGACCCATGACCAGGAAACTTCTGATGGTTCAAGCCCTCAGTTGCCAGGGATGCTTGAAGCACGAGAAGTTAACCACATCTCTTACCAGGACTGTAGTTCTGGGGGCCATGCTGGAGCACCCGAGGTTGGGGCCTCTGGAAGCTTGAGTCAAATGCCCAATTCATCTGGTGAATTCCTGCCATCTGATAGTCATAACTCTATTTCTTCTCATTCACAGTCAAGCAAGAATCCTGCTTCCATGCCTGGAAATTACAAGTCAAAAGATTCTGGTGCTTATGTGGTTCATGACAGTCAAATTAGCTGCTCTACCAATGCTTGGCAGGACAATTCCTGCACTAATCAATTGGTGAATGGTGGTCAGACTGGGCCGAACATTCATGGCAATTATCACTCGATGCAGAATTTGTACAGCGTCCAGCAGCCTCAGGCTCAACACCTCATGTCTGTAAATAGTTACCATCCTTCAGCCAATGTTATTCAACCAGTTCCCAATAATGGGTATTCTCTCAATCCCTACGGGAATGCTCATTTTCCTGTCAGTTATATGCCAGCTGCAAATGGGTTTAGGACATATGTTCCTAATTCTGGTCAAGCTGCACACTTGAGCACGATTGACCCTTCAAATGGTAATGCTTCAGCTGTCCATGCGCAACAAGTTCGTTATCCACCGACAGATGCTGGGAGACCCAGTGGTGCTTCCCATTCAAATTACCAGAACAGCTCGGCATTTAATGCGCCTCTTGTTTCAGAGAGATCCATTGGAAATTTTCAAGCTGGGCCTCATGGAGCTTACCAGTATTCACAAGACCAAAATTCACGTAGTGCATACAACAGCAAAAATGATCATGTAGAGCATCATTCAAGACTTGCTTCACACCAAAAAAATTGGGCTGGAAATCACAGTAAAGTGGTAACTCATGATGCTTACTCAGGTAATGCCAGGCAATCAAAGAGTGTAGGGGTCTATCACCAAGCCAATACATCGCTGAGACACCAGTCTGTGCCGCCCAACTCTTGTAGGCCGTTTAACCCGGGTCAGGGTCGTTCTCTAAGACCTCCTGGTCCAAGAATGCCAAGGCACAGTACTCCTAATCATTCTAGTTACCCCAGATTTGGAATGCGCACTGGTCCTGGTCTGAACCCTCGTGACCAATTTGCTGGCTCCCATGAGCGTCATAGTTCTGCACCAACTTGGGAGCAGCAGAATTTGATAAACAATCAAAGGTTCAATCAAAAGAATCACAATGGCTACAGTCAAAGAAAGTTCTACAATGAACAAAATTATGACTCAAGAGACAGTTCTGCTGATCGTCAATCACGTCAGTATAAGGGAAACTCAGATCAGTTCAGTTGTGGTAAACGTTGGAAAGACAACTCATCAAGTTCATTCACATCAAACTCACGTGCAAGTTCTCCTTCCAATGAGGTGAAATCTCATGAAAGCAATTCTGCAGGTCATGTTCAGCCTCAAAGGGAGGCTTCTTTGCCTCGTGAGTCGCTGGGCCCTGCTGTTGAAGGGACCAGTGGGCGCTTCTTTAATGAGAGCAGTAATGGTTTGACTGCTCATGGCGTGGCAAGCTCCACTGCTGCTGCTGCTGCTGCTGCTGTTGTGAAGTGGTCACCGCCTCCTGGTGCTGAAGATGGTGCGGCTGCTGGGTCAGTACGAGGGCACAAGCACACTGCCCAAGATGCTGGTCTGGATGCTGCTGGTGCAAATTTAGGTAAGACTTTTTGTGTGAATTTCATTTCTTGTATTCTTGCAGGCCACAAAATTCATTCCCTAAAGTCAAAGTTTGTGTGGTCATTAGAGTATTTATTTTAACCCTACGTTAATGATAGCAGTATCAATTTGGCTTGCTTCTCTGTCTGATATCTTCTCTCAGAACATGTCTTTTCTGAGGCTCTGTGTGAAAATTACAGGCAAGTTACTGTTCTTACTTTGGTTGATTTGTTTATATTCAGAAAGTCTTCATGAGGGGAAAAAGTGAAAGTATTTATTCATTTATAATGTATTTTTTGTGATAACTCACTTCTCAAGAATGGATGCCTTTTGAGGTGATGTTGAACTTTTTTCTTTGTCAAAAATTTTGGCTTCTAACTTCTCACAAAACTGACTCTGTGTGACACTTTACATACGGCTTGCTGTCTTGAGTTTTCAACGCTGATATTTGTTTTGTCCAATTCTTGTACAGTTTCTTTTCTCTGTCTGGTTTCTTTGTTCTAGACTACGTGCAGTGATTTTGATGCATTTTAATGTTTGGAAGTTTTTGTTCATAAACTCAAAATGCCTATTTGAAAAGGCTTGATTTACACTTGATATTTCTTTCATTTCTGGAGCTTGTACACTGGTGCAGCATTTTTACAATCACTTCATAAGCTTTACCTCAGCAATGTACTTTTTATTCATGTTTTATTACATGCTCACACATGACTCATATAGGTAATGCAGCTATTAGTTATGGATATTAGCCATTAATATTGTTCAATTTCTTCCTCCCTCTATTTTACACCCAAATAATAGAAGTTAATATTCTGTTCTTTAGCAGCTTCTCTCCAAAACATCACATACTTAAGTAGGTAGTGGGTTTCATCATGCAGCTTCTTAGGTAGGCCATTCAGTTCTTGATCATATTCATTTCCCGTTAAGCTCTCTTCTGAGCGTGCTGAACATTAAACTATTCAATTTCAATGATATTCTTGGTTTCTTGACTGAATATAACATGATGAGGATACTATTCAAGTTCAATTCCCTACTGGGTTTCTTCACTAAACCAAAGCAATTTTTAAACTTCTCTATTTAGTATATTTTCCTTCCACTATTCTTATTTGTGGTTATGCTGTCAACCCAGGCTCTCCAACTTCAATTTCATTGGCTTTTAATTAGATTGAAGAATGAATTTCATTACAGATAAAGTATATCAGTTATACCTATACTTCCTGAAATCTTTAGTGTAACCATTACTGGCTTGTTTACCCAAAATCTCTTGAGTAGCCTGTAAACATTCACAAAATGATGGTAAATGTTGAAACTTGCTCATTATAGTGTAATACCTGCAATTCTTGTGACATTTTGAAGCCACAAGGTTTATCAGTGAATTTTATTGTTTATTTCTGCTTGAAATCTCTACAAAAATATTTTATATTGCATTGTAATGCTTTGTTATCAATCAATACTTTGTTTTCTTTAGTTTTATTGTGGCATTATTCTTTAGCTTCTTTTTCTACATTGCTGTGTTTTTTTTTTCAATGATATGCTAGTGCATTGGTTTTTCTCAATATCTTCTGAATATTTGAGTTTAGATTTTTTAGTATTTGTCAGTTAGAAGTGTTGAACATCAGTTGCTTTTTGACTAGAAAATACCCAGTTCAATTTTAGTGAACATTTTTAGGAATTGTTTTTGTGGCTGCATATCTCATCTTGCTAAGCATTTGGCATCATGCTTGACTTGTAAAATTTCTGCCATGGGGCCTTATTGTTCAAACAGACGGGTACATATTCTTTTTGGTGTTCAATTTTGACTGTGCAGGTCTTGTTTGATTACAAAGCGTGCAGGCTCAGTTAGGCTTGAACATGCATACCAAATTTATCGTCACATTTCACTGCAATGTCGCCTGCTTGTGCACGTTACAGGTGGAGGCCTGCACCTCGTTGACTTACCAGAGCAAATCAAACAGTTGTTACAAAATAAAGGTTGGTAATTAAATTTCAAGCCAAAATATACTGTCACCTCTTGTGCTTTCATTACTAGCCCTCTTGGTAGAGCTCTTTAGAAGTCTTTGTGTCAGTTGTTAGGCTCTCCTGGGTAGTGAAAGTAGGTAGCTATGAAGTATTTTTACTTGTATTATATTGGTAATGTAGCACCAAAATCTTGTAACTTTGAGTTGACTGGTGACAGTAGCAAGTGAGTAGAGGTTGCTTGGATGCATGTTGTAGAAGGAAATTAATTCAAAGTGTACATTTAGTTCCCAATGTTTAATACATTTCTGATATGGCTGATGTTTCAGCTTGCCTTCTTGGTTTAAGTATGTTAGAATTGTTCAATTAGCTTTTATAGTAAAATTTTTCAAATGCAGCCATTTTTTATATTAAAAAGCAAGTTTGAGAATTTCATTTCCTCATGCAATACATGAGAGTTTAGAAGCTCCATGTGAGCAGAGTTTGAAAGAGAAATAGCAGCTGTGTTAAGGGAGGAGTAGACCAACCAGTGTTGCTTACTAGATGTCACGTTCATGCTTTATGTGAATAATTGCTCCAAGTATGATTGGAGTAAAGTTTCAAAATTTTCCAAAGAGAATCCTGCTAGTCGTGAAGTCCTGCTGTATGTATTTATTCAATTAATAAATTTATTTTGATGGTCCTAAGTAGCCTGTACATACATTGAGCATCCATTTTCTTTTATCTTTATGTATCATAATCATGAAGTTCTTGATGGAAGATGGCACTGTTTCAAATGATTTTTTGTTGATCCATGAATTTCCACTCCTGGATTTAAAATGACTCTAACTTTTTTGCTTGAAGCTGTTTGCCAAGAGGCATTATGAATTTTTTTTAAATACTTTTCATATTTTGTGTAACATAAAATTTTTGTTGATAAAAATTCATTGGATTCAGCCTTTTTGTTACCATGTTTTGAGAAGTGCAGCTTTGTGACTTTTACCATTGTCTAATAAAGTAGTTTTACTGATTCTGTCTTTAAATGTTGATCATATGAGCTAGGACAAGCTTCTTAGAAATGTTTAATTGAAGTTAAGTTATCTGACATCTCATTCATCTCAAAAGTCATTCTACTGTTTGGACAACAGAAGTTGAATCCCATCATTTGTTTACAAATTGTTGCTGTTGTTAAGAGCCATTCTTTACATCCTTACCTTATTGAGCAGTGATAGTGACTTTTGACAACTTGACAAGTTTTGTACTTGTTGAATGTACCTTTGAAACCCTTCAAGATAGGAAAAAGTGAATTTTTTGTTTAATATTTAGGGATGCTTGAAGCATGACAAGAAACAGTAAATTTTTTGTTTGGCATTCAAAATGGGTGAATGTGTGTGTTATATCAGTGCATAAAATATTTAACAATATCTGGGCTTCTGCCAAACCAGCAAAGGTCAATTCTACTACTGAAGTAAACCCTTCCACACAATTTAGGATGATAGTGAAGAAATCAAGTATTACTGGATTATAATTTTGCATGCAAATGTAGTACACTAAAACAACTATTTGTATTTCAGGGAATAAAATATTTGACTACCATAAATTTGTAATAAATATAAAGGGACTGATTTAGGGGTAACTGTAGCCTCTCAGGAGTTGTGCCTCTAAAGAAGAAGAAAAGACTTGTCTTCCTTTGCGTAAGTTGAAAGGTGGCACGTGTACCTCAGAGTTAGCAGACTGGGTTCTGGGTTACTGTTTTGTCTTGCTGTATGAGTAAGGTTTTTGTACTGAATAGAAGAAATTTCAGTTAACCCATTCCAAGCGGCAGGGTATCTACTGGAGTGCACCAATTTTGTAATGATCTATATAAAGTAGCTGCCACTGTTCATGAAAGTCACTTCTCCACACTATTAATAGTTGTGCTGCTAAATGGAAGTAATGTGCATGTGACTATTTAAATAGTTTCTTAATTTTTTTAAATACAGGGATGAAAGTGGTATTTTTATTACAGATTATATGAAATTGTATGTAAAAAATGATGGGGATAAATTTCAATTTGAATAATTTTTAAAGTATTGACTTGTATTGGATTTTCATTTTTGATACGTGACTTGAGTACTGGCGTAAAAGTTATAGGTATGTTGATAGACCGCAAATTTGTTTTTACTATCACAGATGGAATGGTACATCGAAATATTACTGGTTTTTCAGATACAAAGTTGAAAGTTTGAACAGAATGCAAAAAAAATATTTTGCTTACAAAAGCATGTGTAAGATTTTAAATGGAATTATTATCACTACTATTATTAGAGATTATTATTAGAGGACAATAAACATCAACAAGTCAAAAAATTTCAACACAACTGGGAAAACTAGCAAGAAAATGATGGCAAAGCAGGTTGAGGAGCAAGTCTACTACTCCTTCTGCCGTGCTATCACGCACCACCCGCATTTACGTCTAGTAAGACACTGAACTCATGGTTCAAATTGCTTAAAATTATCTGAAAAACTGAAAAAGACGCTAGACAACACTTTTTTGTATACAGTCTTTACATTGTAGCTGCCGCTTCTCCATAGCAGGCGGAATTAAACGGCAACCATTTAAAGACGCGCCGCTGAATGGGACCATTTTTGGGACAAACTAAATGTAGTTCTGCTGCTTGGAATGGGTTAATCTCTGGTATTGTTGCATTGAATGGTTTTCTGATTTTGATATAGTGGACTTGTTTGGATGCTTGTGCTTGTTGGTTCTATTTGAGCACTTGCATTACTTGGGTGCTATTTTTCCTTGTTTGTAGTTTTCCCATTCATATTTCTCCAATTGCCCTATTTACTCTATTATTACTTGGTTGCAGAAAATTAATTTTGTCAAAAATATGCCAATATTTCCCTTCTTTGAACTTTTGAAGGATTTTTTGTTATTATGCTCACTAGATTGGGTAACTGGACTTCACAAGGAGAGAAAATAGGAGTAGGCTAATACTGTCCTTGTCAGCATACGTTGCTAATTAGAAATTATACTGATGTCATTCATATCAATCTAATTAAAAATGAAACTTTCAACAAAACCTTACTAAGCATTTGTTGCCCAGAGCTTCATATTCCCAATTTATGTATCATTCATCCTCATGGTGCTTACATAGACATACCTTGGCAATCTCTTTGACCTCTAACACAACTGATGGCTCTGTAACCCAGTGTCTTTTTCACTCCTAAGTCTTCATGCTGTCTTTTTGAATGTGGCTTTACTTAAATAAATGCAAACTTTGAATTCTGTGGGCCAAAATTTCCTAGCCACCTTCATTTTATAGAGATGTCTGTTTAATTTTTGTGTGCAGCATTTTCCATTTGATTGACACCATCATTTGCTATTTTGATGATGATCTTGCATGCTTATGTTTCATGCCCTGCATGTGTTCTATTTTGTAAAACCCTTTTATGCATGGTTTTTCATGGCATGCTTTCTAAAATTTTGGTTGCTTATTTTTCATTACCATTCTTCCATTTCCCATCATACTGATGGATTTTATTTGACTGTCCCCTTACTGTGAAGTCTTTACTCAACTTGTTTATTGATTTTCATGTTGTTGCATGCGGAAATATTTGATTGTTTTCTTAAGTTTATTGGTCCTTGATTTACTGCACATAACTATTCATGTTTTCAAATTTTATTTCTGTTGATTTTTAAGTTGCTGCATACCGTTTTGTTTTATAATTTTATTTGCACATATCATCCACATTTGTTCCAAATTTGTTTTAAAGCTACTCAAACATGCCCTCAGAAATGTCTGTTGATTCAGAATTTATGTTACTGTTTTTCATTTCTCCATGTATATGTGAATCTTAGCATTTAAATGGCTGGTAGGACATTCCCATTATACTCTAAAATGTAGGATCCATTAATACATTAATATGAGGTATCTAAAAATATAAATTTGAAAGTATCAAATGACACCCAAGGCACACAATGTTGCAGTCATTTCAAGCAATATCAATGTTGAAACGAAGTTTTATTCAATCAAAGAGTTTTCTTTCTTACTTGTTAATGAGAAAGGGAGCTTTGTTGGCTATTGGTTTGAAAGTGAAAGGCTTAACCTAAAATTCTCCTCCAAATGTGAGATAAACATCCAGACACACCATCTCTTTCAAGGTGTGCTGATATTACTCTTTAATTTGAAATATTTCAAAATCTGACCTATTTTTGTCATGTTATTTGGAAAGCTAAGGCATGTTCACGTGCAACTTCACAGCAAATATGCTAATATCAAAATTTGAACAACTATTTGAGCAAAGATCATTATTTAAGCTTCCCTGAATCAATGGACGTTTCTTAATCTATTGTTGATTTGGGCTTTATTTTGTGCACTTATTTTATTTTTTATTTTTTTTTTTAGCAAGGAATGACAACAGCTGTTGATATACTCAAGTTTCATCATCTTTCTAAATTAACAAAAATGTATTCTTTACCAACATTTTTACTCTGTATATTGTCATTGGCATCAATTCAGTTATTTGAAATGAAAATTATTCCACCAAATTATGTTGGTAAACTACTATTTGATTAACCTGTGCTTTTTGTGTTGGTGCGCTTGACTGTTGTCATTTCTCCATTTTTTTTATTTTATCATATAATGCTGCACTCCTGTCAGGTACTTACTGTCTCCAATTTGAATATAAATATCAATTTTATCTCTACCAAATAAACATTTTTCAACTAAGTGCCAATTTCATGCACTTTTGAAAACTACACTTCAACTGGTACCATGGGTTCATTTAAAAAAATACCTGCCATTAAAACCAATACAGTGATGCAAGTAACTAACGGGACTGCAGCACCGTCTTCATGCTTTGTTCCATATTCTAACACGGGTTTTTTCTTGCCTTGCTTTTGTGCCGTTGGTGTCACAGTTGTGGCTCACTCGCACGACGTGCAGTCTTTGCAGAATTTGCTTAAAGATCAGGCCGACTTCGGGCCACTTTTAGCCTTGAAGCCTGCTGCTGTTAATTATTTCCTGAGCCTCATCGATCAAGGTATGGTGTTATACTCGATTTCTCCCGTGCAACTCTTCTCTGTTTCCTTGAGTACATTCTGTTGGGAATTTATAGGATTTTTTTAAAGGAGCCATTAAGTGGGGATAGGAATACAATTTTTTATTGTTCAAGTTAGCTTGTTGGAAAAAGTTGTTAATAAATTAGTATTTTTGACTTAAGGATTCATGCGTAGAAAGGTCATAACAAAGTGAATAGTAATAAAAACTAGAATGGTCAGTATCAAGGTTAGGATGAATTTTCAGAGCATTTTTGCATTTCCATTTTAAATATGTATGATTTACCATTAATAAAAGTTTTAAAGGTGACTTGCTTCTACAAATTTTTGTGGAGCCAGTATCAGAATCCATGGTGTTAATTGTGATGGAATTGTCTTTCAGGTATTCAAGTTTATTTCCATTTTCATTTGCTCATATGTGCCATTTTGTGTCAGCTTTTTCATCCCTGGCTGTAAAGTTAAAGTTAAGAAAGGTAAAATTGTGCTGTTGCTGGTCCTCTGAGGGGGGGAAATGGGAGGGCCCGAGCTGAGAGTTAGGTAGGCCTTCTTTTTGTTGAAATAATATATTTTTTTTGTTATGTTTAGGACCACCTTTTTTTTAGTTCACTGCTGTCCTGTTTTTCAGCATCTCTGACTTTCTTCTTCAACTTTTATATTGTTCCATGAACTTCTTTCTCGAATTACTGTTTTGATGTCCCTTCTGCATAGATTACTCATTCTCCTATCTCCATTCTAGATGGTTTCTTCCTCTCTTCAATATGCTCTTTTTGTTAGTGGTTAGGGAGGCTTGAACTAACTTACAATCTAATCTGATTGTCCTCTCATGGGTACAGGATGGGTAATAGATTCATCTTCGTTAGGTTTGTATATCCTATATTACTGGGACTAGCAAAAAGAGGAGGAGACTGTTAGGTTGCTGGAGCTTTTGATAGACCTTTTGGATTTCTATCATTTGTGTCCTCTTTGCATACCACAGTCCTGATGTATTTTTCTCAATTTTGTTGTCTTGTTTCCTAACGTGCTGTTTCAATGCGCCGGATATCCTGTGTGAGAAAACCCCTTGTGCATTTAAATTTCATTTTCTACAGTCAATGCAAATTAATCTCTTCTCTGTGCTTTAAAGATTGCCTTTGTTGTGGCTATGGAATCGTGAATGAACAAATATTGAAATGATGCATTTGTTACTCTCTTTTGAATGCAGTTAATCTGTTGGTCCAATTCCTATTAAACAATTTTGTCACGCCAGTGCTTAATTTATGTCGTTTGGTAGTGGAATTTAGGTTCAGTTATATTGTCAGTTAAGTTCCACCTTTGTTTTTATCTATAGCTACAGATGTGAAAATGTTGGGACTAACTGCACTAGTGGCTTGAGTTCATCTTTCTTAGTCTCTTCATCTCATTTTTTTTGTTATACAATTTTATGTTGTTGTTGTAGTGCCTTTTTTGATGAGGCTCAAATAGAGGTACAGTTTTTGAAAGGCCCTTTGTATGGGTTTGAGCAAACTGAGCTTCTCATTCTAGTTTCACCGTATTTTAGGTGCTGGGTTGTGTGTTGTTTGGGACAGGGTTACAAAATGTTTTTTTTTATCCACCAAAAGGTCTTCAATATTCTTTTTTAACCTAGACAACTTAGGATCTGACAACCGTGCAGGATAAGCAGAAGTTAAGTGGTCTTTACGGTGAGATATTCAATCAAAAACCCAAACTAGATGACTTTGGCCAGGAAAAATAGGAATTGCAAAACATTGGTTTGTTTGACATTGCAATTTATCACTTCTGAATAAAGCCCAAGCATCAAAATTAAGATCAAAATAGAACTAATATCCATATAACTAATGAACTAAAATCCATGTAACTAATGATCTTAAATCCATGTAACTAATGATCTTAAATCCATGTAACTAATGATCTTAAATCCATGTAACTAATGATCTTAAATCTATGGAACTAATGAACTAAAATCCACATAACTAATGAACTAAAATCCATGTAACTAATGATCTAAAATCCATGTAACTGATGATCTAAAATCCATGTAACTGATGATCTAAAATCCATGTAACTGATGATCTAAAATCCATGTAACTGATGAACTAAAATCCATGTAACTAATGAACTAAAATCCATGTAACTAATGAACTAAAATCCATGTAACTAATGAACTAAAATCCATGTAACTAATGAACTAAAATCCATGTAACTAATGAACTAAAATCCATGTAACAAATGAACTAAAATCCATGTAACAAATGAACTAAAATCCATGTAACAAATGAACTAAAATCCATGTAACAAATGAACTAAAATCCATGTAACAAATGAACTAAAATCCATGTAACTAATGAACTAAAATCCATGTAACTAATGAACTAAAATCCATGTAACTAATGAACTAAAATCCATGTAACTAATGAACTAAAATCCATGTAACTAATGAAC
>JACJUY010008962.1:20607-31406 GCA_014220935.1 Platorchestia sp. MABIK | reverse complement strand
AAAGAAATCTTGAGTCTCACATCCTATCAGAATACTAGTCGTGTAAGATCACCAAGTCAAATCTTGCATCCCTCATGTCTGATCCTGATGATGAAATTTGCCACGGGTAATATCGCCGATCTTCAGTCTGCTCTTAAATCGTTTATCAAAAATACTGTTGAATATAGTCCATATGACCTATATCGTAAAATGATGCATCAAATTTCGAATTAATTATCTCATTGATCAGTCAAATGCGAAACTAGGTTAAGTGAATTAGGTTAAACTTTATTGTACACCTTAGAATAATGTGATGGTAGGATGCCCTAGAAGTCGCTGAACTTGTCCGGGCCCACAGGTCGCTATAAGTAAATTTGATCATTGTACTAGATTTAAGTAACATTCTACCTCTGTAACTCCTGTGGTAAATAAATTGTTTACTTATTTATAAATTGACGGGCACCTGGCTTTTCATTATAAATCTGGGTGTCCCACAAAAATGTCCCCGATTTTTAATTAATTATATCTCCGCTTTAAATTAACATATCTGAATTGTCTTTTTCGCAATGTAGTAAATTTTGTTTCCTTTTCAAATAATTTGGGTGTTTGAAAATCGGTTAAATAACCACTTTACAATGATCAATTTACTGACAGGGGAAGAAAAACTAATGAATGTTAGGTATGCAAGAGCCGTGTCGAGGAGTTCAAGTCACAGAAAGAGACTGTTTTTACGCAAGAGAAATAAGTTAGAGGTACCAGACCCACTTTTATTAGAAGGGCGACATGCTGCCCAAGCAGAACAAGCCCAAATAAAATTTAATGAGTGAACGCCAAAGTATCACGAGTAATGTTAATTAAAGCGATTCAAGGTTAATGCAGGCCTGCTAGAAGCTCAAACATGCTTAATTGTTCAAAGTTAAATTTAAGAACAAAAACCGAAAAGAAAAGATGCAGCTGCAAAACAAAAAAACGAAGAACAGAAAGAAATAATTTCAACAGTTTTAAATTCTTGTCTGTGAACTAAGAGAGGCCAACTGAAGAAAACGTTTTGTTACACAAAGCCGCCATCAAAAATACGGAAGATTTTCAACAGGAAATTTCTTTGAACAAATAAAATTGGCTGTCCGTCTTTGTTGGTTGGTCAGCCTCCCTTTCACGCTTTAAAGATGCTTAATGACTGTATTTGTGATGCGAGTTTCACCAGTGCACAATTACTAGAATATTTTGATCGCGGGTATTATTAAGATGGATATCTTTCTTTATGATCCTCATCTGTAAGATTTGTATAAAGGCAATATTGAATCCCGTCATTTATGACGGGTCGTGTATACAATTGTGTATTCTGAATGTTTCAGAACACGAGGTACAAAATTGCACATCAAGTAGAAAATGGCCAAGTAAACACTTTTCGTTCTGTAAAATTTTCCCCCAAAAATCGGGGTTGTGAGGTATTAGCTGTTTATTGTTTTGAAGGATGAAATTTAATGGCACAATTACTCGCAATATTTATTCTGAATTGACTTTACAAAAATTGTTCAAAATGTGTTCCACCTACATCAATGCACTTTTCGAATGTTAGCCTTAACGACTGCCGGATATTAGGAAACACGTCTGGTATTAAGGTATCTCACCAGCAGCCACTGCAATTCTGGCCACAAGATCTTCCTCAGACTCAATGGGTGTAGCATAAACACGGCTCTTCACGTGTCTCCAAAAAATGAAATCAAGTGGAGTCATGCCAGGAGATCTAGGAGGTCATGCAACTAGAACATTTCGCCTGATCAACGTAAATTCAAAATAAACATTGCGAGTAATTTAGTCATTAAATTCCATCCTTTAAAACAATAAACGGCGAATATCTCAACGTCTCTTTTTTCGGAAAATATCATAGAAAAAACGTTTTTATTTGGACATCTACTTGGTGTGCAATTTTTTGCCTCTTATTCTGAAACACCCTGTATATTACTGACTTGTGTCTTCTGAGTAGGTAAAGTAGGCACTGCCTACACTGAGAAGCATAGATATGTATCAATAGTTTTTTATTATTAAGTATGCACTAATTCAGTGAAATTATAATAGTTAATTCAATGACTATGCTTCAAATCCCCAAAATTATGATAAACATGTAGATTAGGTGGGCAAGATTTGCACACTGCCTTTTCTTTTCTGTATCTACGCTATGCAAGGTAACAATGCAGAAAATGTGTCATATTATTGCTTAACACTTACATTTCAGCTATAATAGGCAAAAGTTGTTCTGTTTTCATCGCAGGGGCCTGACTTTTTCGGAACGTTTTGTTTACGAATAAAAGTCACTTCTAGCTTCTTTGCGTGTAATATGATACTATCTCTTATTTTCGTCTAACTTTTTACTGGTATTTGACACTTTCTTATTTTAATAAACGCCCATGTTCTCCCCATTTCGGGCATTTGGAGCATTTTGAAACGTTTCCAGCAAGAAAATTTGTACTGTCGCATAAATGCAACAACCATTGCAGCTGAAATAGTGCATTGTTTTCAGTTTCAATATGTGTGTGACTATAAGTGAAGTTTTTGCTAGTGTGTGTTATTATTTTCATTGCATCTCGTTTACATTGTATTTTAATTTTTTTCAAGAGTCCCAATGCCGATGTTGATTACCTTACAACATTTTCAAATCATCTTCAAGAAGAAATAATTAATTACATAATGCTACAAATGGATACTATTTCAGATTTTAAAATTGTATAAACACAATTATAAAATTCTTTTTTTCATCGTGTGGCTACTTAGAAACTGGGGAGCGTGACGAAGATAAAAATTAAACATGATAATGATTTAGTGAAATTCAATATGACTCTGAAAGAACCAAATAACATTCAAGGAATAACTTGAGAAATGAGCAGAAATTTTTATTATTAATAATTGTTAACATGACCTAAAGACAAGGAAGCCATATCAATTTTGATAACATAACCTGAAAACTAGAAACTTTATGTACCAGACCATAGCTTCAGGTATTGGCAAGGACTACTCATTGGCAATGAATCATAACCTAAAGACTAGAAATATTTATGATCACAACATAACTTTAAGTTTCTGCAAAGACTAGTCATTATCAATCAATTCATCATTGAGAGCGTACAGAGCTACCACTCCTCATGCGAGAACAATGTGTTGCATCAGCTGAAATGTTCCACAAGTAACTTGCAATACATTTACTACTATTTTCTACTTCCTATGTGTTAATTGAAGGGGAAATGAACGAAACAGAAATATATGGAACGAATTTGCAATGCTTTCAATTACTAATTTTTGCTTTTTAACTGCAATATATGCATTATTGCTCCAGTGCAATTATATTTCTCTCTCGTATGGATCACATATATATATAGGTATGCAAACCCACAATGCCTAGATAACAATGACGGTATTAGGTGATAGGTATAAATACGCTGTTTCAAACTTAAAACTAAATAATCAACAAAGACATTACGTATTTTTTACATTTTCAGCAAAGTATTCTAACTCTGTATTGTTTACTTTGGGTTTTAGACAATAATAAAAAATTTCTAGCCAAAATTTGAATCGAAGACACCAAAAATAGCGACTCCAACCTCGACTCCACCACATCTGAATGAACGACCCCGACTCCGACTCCACCACATTCGGAAAAGAGACTCCGACTCCGCCACACTTCAGAGAAGCGACTCCGACTCCGACTCCAACTCCACCCTAAAACATGCGACTCCGGCGACTCCGACTCCCGACTCCGACTCCGCAACCCTGATTCAAATGACAATAAACCGCAGAGAAATTCATGATAAGTCCCAACAAACTGAGATTTGGTAACGGAAAAAGCAAGAATCCAAGACACACGAAAGATTAATACGAATATGGATGCAGTGAGCAACACCGAGGACGCCATCGGTAAAGTAGGAGAAACTTGGGTAAAGACAATTCATTGGACGTTACCAGTAAAGCAGGCTAAGTTCCTAGCATTACCAAGAAGCGACGCATTGGCGCTGAAGCCGGCGTTGTTGACGCAGCAGTGAACTGCGCCGTGGATGCGCATCACCTCCGCAAACGCACGCTCCACATCCTCGTCCTTGCTCAAGTCGCACTGCAGCGCCGTCAGCGACCCTCGCTCGCCCGACACCTCTTTGGCCAGCTCCTGGAGTGGCAGGCCGTAATTACTGTCGCGCTAGTTCGGATTCCAATGGGCAAATGAGTCACTGATTTTCCTGTCAAGACAACTTAGAGACCAAGGTAACAAATGAAAAATTATCAAGCATTCATAGCCGCAAAGCTGACTAAGACAGTTTTTGAGCTCCAGGAAATTTTTCTCTACCTAGATAGAAACAAGGAAACACGACTCGACAGAGTAACTTTTCAGAATATGATACCCTTCAAATCTAGTAATACATTTGGAAAATAAGAATGACTGAGCATGAAATGTACAATAAGGATTTAGCACTGAATTCTGGGGTGTGTCTAAAATTACATGATTCATAAGAAGTTTAATTCAATCTGCATTTTTTCCTGCATCGTGGCTGGGCATGTCACTCCACTTACTCCGTAAGTTGACTCCACTTATCGGAAAGGACCCGTAGCGGGTGGCTGCATTGCAGTGTCCTCCACTGACTTGTGTCTTCTGGCAGTAGCGCGTACAGTTTTCACAGCATAAAATATCTATCGGCTGCAATCGGTCTTAGCTGCACCCAGAACTTTTGACGCAATGTACGCACTACTCTAAATCGACCTGAAAGTGCCTTACTAAGCCGAACTGCAGAAAAGAGGAACCCTGAGCCGATTGTCCACTGGGTATAGAAAAATAAGCTCCAGGAAACCGAGGGAAAGGCTAGAAACACAAAAGTAGCTGTAAATTAATCATTCATTAACACGTTCCCGCCGTTTTGGGCCATATGTGTACCAATAGGTGAATAGCTCATTCACGTGCCGGTATAAATGAACGACATTTAATCGGTTCCGCGACCTATTTGCAAAATAACTGTACAAACGAGGTAAAATGTCAACGGGTTATTGCAATTTTTCATTTTCTTAGGAAGGACAAAAATTTATTCAAGTACTAAAGTCGATTTTCCAATTCTGCGACTTACAACCTAACCAAACCAACCGTTTACAACAGCGGAAGTACGGTGAACGTGTCAAGGAGTTCACAGTTGGCATCAATAGAACAGAGGAGCGTTCCTCACTATTGCCGCTGTATTTTCAGTATCTAGACCATATCGGCTAAAATTAAAGAAATGTCAGTCGTAAGAACTCTTCACTCAGAACAGCTTTAGTTTCAATGACCGAAATGTCTTTTCGTAAACTTCAAAATTACGCTAAGCTGTATCCGTTTAAGTAATACGTCATTTTAGGAATAAATTATTTCTTGTTTGCTTCTAATGTTATGAAGCTGAACAGTATTAGGATAGCAAGCATTTCTTGTGTCCGGACCAGAATAAGTTAAATCAAAAGTAAACAAGCCCGATTCTGTAAAAATTTCAGCAAAAATTAAAGCTGCTAACCAGACATGCTCGTGGCACGGAACACGATTCGCGCCCTCAAATCCTGAGAACTGTAACTTGAAATATTGTGATCACACATACATTTTTCGGTAAGATTTTCAAATTTACATCCCAACAGGAAAACGATGGTAACGAAAGTTCCTTAAAGTTGACTAGGCCACACTAGGTGCTAAAATCTGACGATTTTAACGGCGACTTCTCGTAAATTTTGAGCGCAGCTGTAAACACCTCATAGCTTAAGTAAGTTGGGCTACGATGAGCAGTTGCCTGTAAAAACATGGAAACATATGGCCATAATAATGAAACTGGCAATCTGTTTCTAAGTTTAATAACTAAAATGCTTTCCTAACATCTACTTTTTCTTTCGCTGCCAATCTCTGAGTACGAATTTCTTTCTCTGGTAGTTTTAAATTTCAAATCCTTGCAACTCAACCAATGTAACTAAACTAACATAACTAAAATGCTTTCCTAACATCTACTTTTTCTTTCGCTGCCAATCTCTGAGTACGAATTTCTTTCTCTGGTAGTTTTAAATTTCAAATCCTTGCAACTCAACCAATGTATTTGTGACCACACGGTTATTGGGTGAAAAGTGTTTATTTCAACGGTCCCAACCTCATGTTAAAATTTGGTCAACAAAGTGCTGGTCTCTCTGTATATCAGTCTTGTTGGTGGAACGTCAAATCTACACTTCACGTGGACTTTCATCTCTCAACTGTTTTGCTTCAGATTAAGTATTACTGATTGCATAACTATTTCAATTCTAACGATGACTGCACAAAATTTACGTACTAAATAGATTATAACTATAAACTAGCAGTTCTTGATAATCTTGTCTGTAGAAAAAGGGCCTTTTTTACACATGTGTTTTTCGAAAACAACCCTTTAAAATTGCTAATAAAATTTACGAGTCTTAAAGCTTTTGGAAGCACAAGCAGTACTTTTCAATTTCATCAATTGTGAAACTGTCCTCAAACTGAAGAATTTTGAATACAGATAACTCTCGATTTGTCTCTTGGGATGGGAATAGGTAAATAGAGATGGTGGATAAATCGAGGTACCATATTTGGCTTAAAAGAAAAAGTGAACCTGTTCTTTTAGGGGAAACTTTATGCTGCAATACGAATAATTATTCTCCTAGTATCTTTCAGTCAAGGAGTAAATAAAACAAAAATTTTAAAATAATTAAATTGTGGAATGCTCTTGTTTCTGGTTTTTACTTTCATAGGTACATCAACTTTTTTACACGAACTCATAGGGGTTGTCATATTGGCCCCAAATATCGAACCAACACACATTGAACAGAGTAACAGATGAAAGAACAGCCCTCGTTTACAAAATGTCTTTTTGATTTTTTTCTTACAATGAATGTTGCAGAATACTCGACGAACCCAAAGGGTGGATAAATCGAGATGGCGCGGACTATCGGAGGCAAACAAAACTATATAAATCGAGAGAGGGACTAATCGAGATGTGGATAAATTGAGAGTTACATGTATTAAATTCCTTACTCAATTACTCTAGAAACATTGATTTCTATCTGGCTTAAATGGTAAGATATTAGTTTTTATATTCAACAAACATTTATTACACTTCTTGTGTTACTGCTCTTGTCGAATTCAGTTCCTAATGAAACAATAAATTAAAAGAAAATTGACATGTGTAAGTACAATAAGAATAAAAATTAGGTTGATTTACAGCAACATCTTTCGTTTTAATAATCATTTCCGTGTTCTTGACTTTAAAGGACTGTGTACAAATACTTGTGTAGCCAAAATAATGCAATCTACTACGAGGACGATTTAGCATCACCAAAACGCGCGAGTTGCGAATCACGTGGATATCTTTCCCCGCGCTGGTCGTCCCCTAGCTTCTCCTACTAACCTCATTATTCGCATCATTACAGTGGTTTTAAACCTATTTGGAATCAAAATTTCTAAATGATTGTCTACTAAATCCAATGATGTGAGAACCTTGGAATGAATTTTAATTCACAATTGACACAAACCTTTTACGAAAATCCTGCGTGATCGACTTCTCAGAAAATACTAAGTTAGCTAATCCTCACTTTGCTTATTATTTTTATTGGCACGTTACCTGCGTTTGCGCGGTTGCTACAGTCGGATTGGCTAGATTGGATGAAGTTGTATTGAAAAACTGGTTTTACTGCTCGAATAAATTTTTAATCATTCTAAAACCTATAAAAAATACAATTACACAATACACGATAACATGTTACCTCGTGCGCTAAAATTTATTTTGCGAAAGGTAGTAAAATGGTTTCATTATTATTCGTTTCCTCTGGTAAATTAATGAGCAATTTACTTACCAGTATACTTAAACATATAACAATACGCAGTCAACGGGTAAAGCATTCAAAATTTCAAGCCTGACAGTTAAATCACACCAACCAATAAGGATTAGTGATTCCATTGTGAAGAGCTCAATATAGATACAATTTCACTGTAGCGAGTGGATACTCATCCGAGTGGATTTCAGGGATTCTACTTACGTCTCCACGGAGTGCTACGACACCTAGAATGAGCTGAAGGAAAATCTACAACAGCATCTCAAATGGAAACTTGTTTTCATGGACGGATTGAAAATAATAATGTATTGAATGAAATAGCTCAGCCTCCAGCTGTCCAGATATAGGACCAAGTTCAGGCAAAAGAAGTCATCCTGCGGAAGCAAGTCCTTTAGCTCACAGTAAATCGATAGCTAATGAACAGCTCCACAGGGCCTTATAAGAAGCGGTCTCGGTGCCAACACACCTCAACTTTGTGGTGGGCGCGTGCGATCCCCACCACCTTCATGCCCACAGCCACCAGCGCCCGGCAGATGGCAGCACCGATGCCAGCGCTAGCGCCCGTCACAATGGCAACTCTACCCTGCCACCGCTCTTGTCCAACGCTCTGTAAACATTAGAAAATTCACGTCAAATTAAACATGTTTTTCAGCTAAAAGTTCACAGAAATAAAAAATATTTATTACAAATTCAATTTGAAACTGTTTTCAAGTGAAAAAATTAGCGCATGAGGCATACATGTATATTTACGTCGTACCAGCAAGAAGACTGTCTTATCAGCCCGCCTAAAACAAAAAACTTTAAAAAAAGCGCAAAAAAAACCTGAAACAATACCATAACGCTTATACACATACTTTACACATACACATACTGTATAGACACATACTTTACAGCAACCTCAGCTACAAATTAAGGAAAAGAAAGAAATCGTGAGAAAATATAAATGCCACGATTTGCAGGCATTAACGTTGTCTTACTGCCACTTGCAGTCCTTGAAGTCATCGTAACTTGAAAGTGTGTCTTTCGCAGATAGCTTTCGTTAATATTTTCTCCTACCCAATTGTTGGACTCGTACTTTCATAGATTGATTATTAATTTTTCTTTTTCTCACATTATATTTATTTGACCATTTCTTTTTTACAGTAATCAAAATTAGCGGGGAGAACTAACTTGACTTAATTGCCCCAAATTAATGGCAATCGTGGGTAGTACAAAATTATAATTTTTTTAGAAAGGCAAGCAGTGCAAAAGACGAGCCTGTAAGCACAGATTCCAATATACACTGGTTATTCTGTGGAAATTTTCAAACCGAGTCAGTCGGTTTGAGAACATGATAATCCAATGCATCTTCTTTTGTTTCTTGACATTGGATGGACGGTTGCAAAAGGCGCACTAATACGCCGGGCGCGAAAGTGACAGTGTAGGAGGAAGTGTATCCCATTTTGGGCATTAACAAATACGCAACTCGAGGTCACTTGAGCTTGAGATACTGTCAACACATTATTTTATTTAATAATTGTTCAAAAAGGAAATAAAAAAGCATTGAATTGTACAAGATAGTTGCAGTTATTTCCATTAGAGGGAAGAACAGCACTTCGGCGGGAGGGAGATATACCGAAACATCTCCAAAAATATCTACAAAAATGCATGAATTTTGCAGCTAAGGTTGTATGCAAAGGTAAATTCAAAAAGAATGATCACGTAACACCTCTCCTGAATAAGCTCGGCTGGGCTCCTATTCGGGAGAGGTTTCTGGCGCACAAAGCCAAGTACGTATTCTCCTCTTTATATCTTCCTCATAGCAATGCTGAAGTAGTGAAATTCCATTCCCCTACCGTCACCAACCTAAGGCCGAATAGGAGACGTGATGTCTTAATCAAATACCGTACATCTAACATCGGGCAGAAGGCTCTGTCAGTATCAGGCGCCTTACTGTGGAATAAACTCCCACAGAGCATCAAAACCCCTCAAACACTTAGAGAATTCAAAACTAAAATAGCTCGCTATCTTGCGTCTACACAATAATTGTAAGCTGCAGTACGTACCGAAAAAGAAGTCATAAATTTTAAGTGCAAATTATCCTATCTTTTCATTACATCATACAACAATCAAGACATATCTGTATTATGCATATGGATTTTGATTACTTGTATGCGAATATTAAGTACATGTATGTTCTCACATGTGACGCTCCTATGTGTGTATATGTGTATGGATATATCCATATATGTATGTGTGTGTGTGTGTGTATATTTGCATGTAGAACTTATTCCCTCCCTAAAAATGCTCTAGTTAATATTGTGTGACAATATGCCGTCCCTTACACTCTTTGAGTATACTTTTGGCCACACTCTTTCAGGTTGTGTTGACTTTCCCACTTTGTCCCAGGAGTGTTGCAAATGTTATGACTGGTATTGTACAATGATCCTTCTCATTTGAATCCAGTGAACTTTTTTGTGCCAATGCTTGTAGCATATGAAATTTAATTTTTGTGTTATTGTAAAATATTGCATTTCATCTTAGCCAGTTTTGACTTGCTCGTTTTGTCCCAGGAGTGTTGCAAACGTTAAGGCCTGTTTACACGATCATTGATGAGCAACTTCACCACGCGCTCAGTTACGTACTTGGTCGCGTCAGAGTGTCGACACGGTCATTCTGCACTTTCAGCAGTGGCGCAGAACTGCTCCTGTAAAAATCCTCAGTCTGCTCCTGGAAGCGATAGACAGAGGATGCATTATGGTGGCTTGGCGACATGCAATGCGCGCTTGCCCCCTCTTTATAGCAGTTGTTTTGGCTATAAAGAAGAAGCAAAAGAGGAAAATGTGGGTGAAGAGCTGGCTTCAAAAAAATATTCTTTTTCGGCAGCTACAGGACAATTTTCCAAGAGAACGCGTAGGGAGGGAGCAGAGACGACACACCCTCCCCGTTCGGTGACTGGAATAACACTGACAAGGCCAAGCCTTGAACAGAATAGTACGATGAAGACAAGCATCGTCCGC
>JACJUY010008962.1:4874-20133 GCA_014220935.1 Platorchestia sp. MABIK | reverse complement strand
AGAGGGAAGGACTCTATATTATCTGACGAGTAGATCAGACTCGCGAGCTCAGGCTCGCAGACTAAAGTCCTTATGTAACCAGTAGGTAGCACCGTAGGGAGACGACCTATGTAAACATTTACAATTATGCACATTGTGTAATGCGTTATTTTGTGCTTAGCGTTAGACGTTCGTCAAATAAAGTCACGTTTCGGGGAAAAAATGAACGTAAACTTGAATTAGCCGGTTATATTTTTCCGTTCCTCAGTATGTGTTCGAAAATGCACTGCTGAGTTTCCGGAGGAAAAGTTAAACATTTAAAGGTTCTCAGCTCAAAATCAATACATACAGTTCATTATGGTGCTTCAGAATTAGTGAATTTCAGCAGTCTCAAATAATTTGACATGATTCTTTTCAAATGTCTGCTGTTAGGGGCTGACATTCCGCCATCTTGTCCACCCGTTTTGCAAGCTTGTGTAGGCGATAGCCATAACTACAGTGCCATTTACGTTATTGAATGCAATAAATAGAATTTTAGTTCCCTGACAAGAATATCTTTCACCTGAAATCGAATGTCCACATATTTTTCTTTTTATACATTAGCTAGGTCTCATTTCACATTGATCTTTCGTGTTAGTAAATTATCCACTGGTTCTTCGCAAGAGTTTTCAAACAAAGGGAGTCCGTTTGGGAACATAATAATCTAATGTTTTTCCTTTTGTTTGATGCAAGCAACGGTCTAGTGATGTCTGTGTGCATTTATTTTCTTCGGTTTTTCAATTTCATAAGAAATTGATGCGATAACCCAATATGTTATGTATTAAACTTCTCAGCTGAAAATTTCAATAGTTTTTGTTAATATAAAATGACTAATTAAAATTCAATACAGACCAGATTATGACAAAATTAAGCATAAATCTGACATAAAGTAATTGTAAATGAGGCCTTTTTATAATCATAGTAATGATGATAGCTAGGGAGTAAACTGCAATCACACTTTGAAGTTAGGAACCTTGAGCAGCCCATTAATTATCGCTACCTGGCGCAGTTCATTACCGTGTGAAGGACAAACCGAGAATGGGTGAGTTTCAGTTATCAAATGGAAACATTCAGGCATCCTTTATGGAGAAAGCCGCACATTAAAGGTGATATTACAGCTTGCAAAAACGTCATTAATTGCTCCCGATTTTATGCTGCTTTCAAGTTATCGTTCCTGGACTGGAGCCTTCAAAAACCTATAGTTCATATTCATTTCAGACCTTTAATTGGTTTAAATGGGAGGCAACACTCAAGAGCAATCACTGGTTTACAGTAGTTGCGAAACATCACAATAATTCAGAAAATAATAGTAACATCTCGGGTATTGCCAGAGGCTATGTAGTAGTGTTGTCACATGGCATCAGCGCTTAAAGTGTCACCCGAGAAATTACGAGTACAGCAGTGGCTGCATCTTTTTCAGCGCTCAAAAGAATGAGCACATTCTGAAATAACCTTCACACTAGAAATACACAATACACACACACTAGAAATAACCTTCGGTTGTCAGAGGCAAACAAAATATTCCTATGGTTGAAAACCGCGTAGAGAACTTAACCGCAAAAATAATACACGTTGGCAGCCTATAAAATCGTCCGCAACACGAACAACATTTAAGGCTAAGCATCAGTAGTTATAGAGACGCAACACCTACAATTCCGTGATGTCAGTGATTTGCGTGAATGCAAGGCACTGGAAACGATCTTGTAAAAAAGATACACAAACACCGCAAAGAAGGTATAACATAACATGTCTTAACTTTTCATCTTACTCTGGGAAACTGACATTAGACTTGATTCAAATTCTAATTCAATATTTTTTTCAGCCATAATTTCCATATCATACAAGTCATCAGATTTACTCTTGGTTCCTTCTTCATAAATATACGCTTCCCTTTCTTACGTAATCCCTTTAGCCTACAAAAACAGCTGCGCACGGTGGGCATCAGAGTACGTTGGTATGACGGCAAGTATTCTTAGAGCAAGAGCCGCTGAGTAAAGGTATTAGTGTTCGAACAGGGACTCATTTGAACAACCCATCACACTCGGCTGTTCCGAAGCTCGCACTATCTTGTAATACGTTCCCTGAAACTATATAGTCGATTAAAATAGTCAAATGCTCATCAAGCGAAGTAAACTAAAATTTTTAAATTATTGTTCTTTTTTGAAACTAAACCGGCGCTCAACAAGCAGTTGAGCTCATATGCTCTAAATAATGTTCTGTCTTGATGTTTCCATCTGACACTTATTCTTCACTAGGAGTTGAAAAACATTTTTTATTCTATGGAGGGCTTGGTATCTCACTGGTTTCGTATCTCACACTATTTTCATTTACAGGTATGTTACACTTAATTCTTTTTTTAAGTTAATGATGACTGTAACATTGAAACGTTTGTTATTGATGGTATGACTCATTGTTATACAATTCTTGCTCTTCTATTTAAACCACAAAATAGTTCAATACCATTCACAATACTTTGACTTACAGAATCTGCTACTAAATTTAAAAATTCCGGAACCAAAAACAGGAAGAAAAAATTAATAGCATAGCCATCAAGATACAAAAAATGGAATATATAAAAACTCAAATGTTTCGAAAAAGATTTGTTTTAAACCATGCACCAACGAATGTAAGAACTTACATATCATATATGTACAAGCTCTACTCACCGAAGCAGTTGACATGATAATCTCTTTAATTTTTTTGAAGAAAGTTCAAGTATAAAATACTGCAACAAAAAATATAAATCTGCAACGTCCTGAAAAAGAAAGAAGTTCTTAATGAGGTGTACGACAGAAAAAGATTACAAATAAATTTTTGAACCAATTGTAGTTGGGTAATCAAAAGAAAGCACATACATATCAATTAACACACACAGCACACAAGCGCAACAGGTGAGATGAACTCAAAAAATGATAATTCTGCTCTTCTCGCCCAACGAGAGTGTATCGTCATCAAAAGAGGAATTTTAACGAGGCGGTATTTCAAAACCGCCAAAGCAAACTGAGGTGTAACCAAAAGTCCTTCCGTCGTTGACATTTTTTACATAATGTTGCTATCATAACTCTTATCATCCGCATAAGCCAAAAATAACCAACACTTCGTGTTTTTTCATGAATAATATAGGAATTTTGAAAGTAGTTAGCGTTACATTAGCGGATACCTAGCACAATTAAAACTCCTTTGAACTTCTTACAATATATGTTAAAATTACGCCACGAAACGAAAATTTACACGTTCATCCCAAACAAAACCTAACGATAAGGAACTCGTAATATTCTGACAGAATAACTTCTAGCAGACCCACATTCTGTTATTCGCTTTGGGAAGCAATGTCCGTTGCATGATGCTCTACTAGCTGCTAAGAAGTGTTCCCGCCTGCTGTTTTGAATCCCTAATTTTCTCTACAGAATAATCTAAATTGATCCTTTAATGTTGACGACTTGATTTTTTTCTACATCCGCTCATCATTTTTTTTCAGTTGAATGCTAACCACGACGTCAAAGAAAAGGGTTACGTTTTTAGGAATGTTCATCGTATGATATCTCGAACAAAATTATACAACACCTCACTGAAGTCTTCTTGAATTGTTTATAGTTATTAGAAAATGAGTACTTACCGACTGCATGGTTCCTGTTGTCTAACATCATTTTTTTTAGTCTAAAAAATGTAAAACTTCGACTCTAACTGAATTACTTTATTTAGAAAAAAATCACTCCAATAACTTCAAAGCTACTAGTCCTGTGGCTTAAATTTTTAAAAAGGCGAAACCCAAATATGTATATATAAATGCAAAATAGAGCCGGCAGCTAAAGTTATTTATTCATACTCTAATCCTATTCATAATTATGACAATAATGGTTTCGTATGTGCAGCTCTGAGGAGACTGTGATTGGACGCGGTGGGGCTGCTCTTTTTGTCAACACTTGTCTAAGGCAGACAAGGTTAACACTACTGTGTGATCCGGGATTACTGCCCTGCAGAGCTCCGGTGCCGTACTTTAACCTCATCGCCATGCACGAGCATAGTAACGCTGTCACCCGAGCTTCCTGGCCGTGACCGGTGGACGTCATGCCTTCTTGCTCTCGTGTTACTACTGGAGGAGCGGCCCTGAGTCACTAATCTATTGCCGAAACGTATTTAACCTGAGGCCTCCGTGCCTTCGATGCGACTGTGATCTTGCCCGAGACTCATAATAAACATAAATAATTCGACTTTTAATTCTAATAAAATATGCGTTGACTTATTCGTCTCTTTTAAAATAATAACTTATTCAATTTTTTAGACCTGACCGCAGTATGTTAGGAAAGTTTAATGTTTCAAATTACACACTAACCAAGAAAATTTGTTCCTCGGTGTCGAGAGGCAACAAAGTAAAAAATATTTAAACCCCTTTTGTGTTCTTTAACTATAGTACATACTATCTCGGATATTAAGGACGTAAAATCTAAAGTAATTAGGCAAATGTGCATGAGAAAGTCCTCACAAAATTGCATTAAAATACACCGTAACTTTTTGAACTAGTTAAATATAAATCTTAGAAGCATTTAAACTATTCCGTTTGTTGAAACTCTACCTGCTGTGTCGCCCTTCTCTCCATGACGCAAAATATAGCGTCTGATTTTAGGCGAAAAAATCCTGTATTTGATTTCCCAAAACTGCGCTGTAGACTTGCCGGAGCATCAGGCTGATAAACCAATAATGTAGAATGGAGAACATGATAATGTAGAAGCGAGAGAGAAAAAAGTAAATTCCCACAATGAGCATGCTTTCCCTTCTTTTCCGTTGTCATAAAGGCTGAAATATCATCATGATTGCAAATAAATGCATTTACGAAATAGAGCGATCAATGAACCTTCACATCGTGCGTTTCCATTTCTGCGCAGCATTTACGAAATAGAGCGATCAATGAACCTTCACATCGTGCGTTTTCATTTCTGCGCATTCCTTTCAGTTGTACCGCCATATTATATACGACGCGTCGTACATCTCCTCTCACATGATCTAAATAAATACAAATGTTTAAGAACTACCTTTTACAATAAGGTATTGTACTTATTAAAAAAGATTTTTGTCCTTTTTTTAAATATTTTTCGCAAATGAAAACGGAGTACACAAAATTTATCACAAGTCAGCCACAAGTTCACTGACAACTGTTAAAAGTGAATGCACTTTCCCTCTCGTCTAGAGTGAGGTAATCATAGGCGCTCGTGGATCAAAAGGCACTACTGGCAGCTCCAGCATCGGCTGGAGGTAGATTGAACCTATTTAAAAATAGACTTTCCAGCCTCACTATACATGTTTCTCGTAAACACGTAGAGTCGAGTATGAGGTAATCGTCTTTTGTGAGTAATTGAGATTTCATTGCCTAAAAAATCCTTTTAATTTTGAATTTTCAACTTTTCCTTCCAACATCCAAAATCCAATCGAAGGCTAGTGGATTGCGATCAGAACCTCTGACCTCGGGTCACCTACTAGATGGCCTTGAATGAGATTCTTTGTCTGTCCTGTATATTTGCATTTATATTATTATTGTAATTTTGTGCTTATTCACTGTGTGTTGTGCACTGTGTGATGAATTTTAATCTCTGCCAGACGCCCATCACCGGCAGAGGCGGACGGTGCTGGGTAGTTCAGGTGGCCACACTCCCAAAGGCCTCTCCTTCCGAATCCATCTCGTTCTTCTTCCAAAACGAGCCCCTCACTGGCAACTGTCTTCAACTCGCACTGGCCCAACTATTCAACCACCAACTCTGCGAACACAACACCCCACTAAATAGTGCATCACCTCGTTTCAAACAGCCTACCTACCGCATTTGGTTCCAGATCACTGACAACACTAAACCAATAAGCAAAATCAGAAACTTTAGAACACCTTTCAAAAATCTCAATGCCACGCTCATCCACCCAAATTATACAAAAATAGACTTTTCTTGTCACACATGATGTTATATCAATATAAATCTGACCTATAGCAAAGCTGTCACAGTGCTTCAAAATTAAATTCAACTTATTTAACTCAATCTGATTTGAGAGTGAAAATAGATATTTTCATCAAGCAAGTAGAGAGCGAAATTAGGTCTCGATCGCCTGGAAAAATTAAACATAAACTACAAAAATTGAACACTTTGCTCACCACAACAGATTTCAAAATTAAATGTAGCACACATCTCATAATTATCAGTACAGACACTATGAAGGCACGACCCTTTCTTCGAAATGGAGAATACGTGTTCTATACTAAAATCACACCACTTCAATGCAAACGCTGGAGCAACACACAAATATTCTCATCAGTCATCAGTTACGAATGTAACAAGTTCGAGGACCATTCTTTCAAAAATTCACTAAGTAAACTCGATACTGTTTAGAATGCACATCACACAAACGCACTTACCAACAATGTATTATTATTATTATTATGTAAGAAAGTTTTAGCCTCACTTTACCACGACAAAGACGTTCCAAGAGAGGAAGGAGGAAGGCACCATTTAGTATGGAGTTGAGGGAACGCGGAATCTATGCACAAGGTGCACAGAAACAGTACGCTAAGAAAAAAGTTCATGAAACAAGAAAAAATTGAAGAAGAAAGTCGTAGGTGCTGAAAAACAGGACAGCAGTCAACAGAAAAAAGATGGTCCGTAACAAAACAAAAACCTACTCTATTTCAACAAAAAGAAAGCCTCACTAACCTTTAGCTCGGACCCTCACATAGCCCCCTGAGAGCGCTAATTCCCATAGATACAACAGTTGGTATCCCACTGAGGGGATACCAACAATGTACTAGTGCACTAAAGCAATGCCCCAACTGCCACTGATCACACAGAACTCAACAGTAAACTTCTTCCACAGAAAACACACGGACAAATAAAAACAATAAAACGAACAGCAACATCCACAAATATGAAATACATGACAAAATTGAGAAACATGTAATGCAACAGACCAACCCCCACAGCACACACATACCCAGACCAACTTTACACGCACATTAAACTCACCGCGCTTATATTCGTAGCACACATAGCAGCTCTCAACAGAACTGAGAAATTTGGAGGAATATCCTACTTTCGCAGTTACTCAGAGCCAAATTAAACATCGACACGACTTTTCCAGACCGAGACTTTGAAGGTATTTTAAACTTTTATTACAAGACAGAAAATCAACCACCTCAGACAATGGAAACCGAACAACAGTATTAATATAACATTCCAATAGAAACACAAAAAAAAAAAAAAATGAAAGGCTACGACGGACACCGAAACCTGCCCAAAACGACACGTCATTAACAATTTGAAAAATTCAACCCTAATATTAGGGTCGATAAAAATAAAATAGCAAACACTACATAGTTGTCTACGTTACAATAGGGCAAAATTTGCTCGTACACGAACAAGAAGACAATACCACACGAGTACTTTCATAACCCTTCCAAGACACGAGTTACTTTTTTCAGCCGAAATAAACTTGAGTGATTCTCACTGCACAAATGACTCCACACAAAATAACTGTAGTCCAACGCTATGATCCAATACGTACCCGAAGGAGCATACCTGTCATCTGCACTGTCTAGCATTCACACACAAGTTACACTTTCAACTCATCCTGAAACTGACCAACAGCTTAACTATTTGACTCGATTAATAGCAGGAAATTTTTGCAAAGGTTTGTAGCAAGTTGAACTAAATACGCAATAGTACGTGTTATGGAAATACATTAAAGATCGAAATAGGAAAATTATAAATAATCGTAATAAAAATTCATTAGTGGCTATGATTTCAGAAGTATTTTTAGAACATGAATTTCTCTGCAGAATGATAAATAAGAAACAATGATAAATTTGTACTTTCATTGCCAAGCAAAACGTTACTATTTGTCACGAAGATATACCTTAAGAAATCGGAGGGCGCTACGACACAACAGACGAGGAGAATTGAAGAGCAGGATCCCAGGGCAGGGGCATTGCTATATTGGCTGGTGTGAGAGTGCAGACGTAAGCGGACAAATTAGGAATAGCTCAAATAAAAAGCTATGTAAACAACGAAGGAAATCCGTGCGAGGGGAGGAGAAGCCAGGCGGCTCTGCTTTAGCCTTAAAGAGACAATCGAGCTAGCAGGTGACATATAAAAGGCTGTAGCCTGATGTTGAGAAATGAGGCACTTAATAGACTTTAATTACTGTTCATTTTTGGACACAAGATTATTCTGAAAGAAACTCATTCCCTACGTTATAACCTTTGTAACGCTTCATAGAAGCCAGTGGGCAGCAACGCCACCTCGAGTCTAAATTCAAGCGTCAGGGTCTTTGCCAAAAGGCTCTAAGTTGAGATTTTATTATTTCCATTTTATTCATAAAATTACGTTAGCATAATCGGAAAAAAGTTTTCACGTTTTCGAGTGAAAATTATAATTCTATTTCGCAAAGATAACGAGGTTATGGTCGAGGAAGCGATCAGTGAGTTCGAAAAACATTGTTTAAAAATATACATGGTGAACTTCAGTCAACCTGGAGATGCAGGCCTATTTCTGATTTGGCAAAGTAACAGGCAGAATGGATAGGCCTCATTGACGAGTTTGGAGTCAACTAAAACAATGAACCCGAATGATGATTCCTCAAATGGAATATATGAGCTTGGTTTTGATCTTAACCGAACGAGTTCAATATGCCTCATTCTAAATTAATACATTGCCTTTAAATCACTGAAATCAAAGAGTCTAAAGGTTTCTCGCTAAGACTGATATTAAAGAAACAAACCAGTTTGATGGCAAAAAGTAGAAAACACTATCAAATGTTGCACCTTGGATGAATTTTTAAGAAATCGCGATTAATTTAAAATAATTGAAATTTTGTTCTCAGGAGAGCTCTCTTCAAATGCAAACCAGATAATGACGAGGGACGAACTCCAAGAACACAAAATGGGTTGAGGCCGGATGCCTGCTACTACAGCAGCTCACAATTCTCGAGACAGTAGATCGTCATGATGTGATTTTCCTGGATAGAGAAAGCCCCGATGGGTTTAGCCCTCCGTCCCTCTTTACTAAATGTTCAATGACGTGTAGGATTTTCAAATTATGCGCTTTTGAAGGAGTATCTTAACACCTTTTGATTTCTTTTGCTCCAGAGACAGCAAGCTTTGCTTCGTCAATCACCAACCTTATTCAAAGTAAATACTTGGGCTTACCTCAATCCAAGATTTTAAAGGGCCTTGCAATAAACTTGGAACCCAGAATTTCTACTGACTTCATGGAGTAGCGTTCCTGAGTATTCGTCACAGATTCCACGGTATCACCAAACTGGCAACTTCTCTGAGCGCGCACGCTGGGGACAACAGAACTCGAAATTCGACGACGCTTAACCCCTTCGTTGCGGCTGGCAAATACTCGGACTCTGATAGGAGGCCCATCAATAACGCATACGCAATAAAGGGGTTATTCGAGATCAAAGCTTGATAGCAACATAATGTAAAACATTTCCCAGAGAAAGTTTAGGTATGAACTCGATTGTGTTAAGCCTAGCTCTGGTTTTCCACTTCAAATACTTTTGATCTGTGTACCAAGATATTCAGTCATCCTTTAAGAAAGTTTCGAATTTGGTGAAGCTAAAAGAAATTTTAACTTTGGATAACTTACATACACAATTCCAAAACTGTCAACTAGGATCACTCTGAAAGCGCCCATGTGTGCGGGATCGAAGAGCTCGAATGAAACTTGACTACGTTGTACACGAAAATGTTCTGTGGCGTCTTTATATGATCCTATAATTATATTAATTAGTATAATAAGACAAAGCAGTTTCAGGCTCCGGCTCCATCTCAAAAGACGTTTCCACAGAATAAAGAGAAGAAACTATTTAGTCTGGACTACGGAAAACGTTGAATCTATGCCCAAGGAGTCTTCTCACACTGGATACTCCGTGCCTAGAACCGGTAGATTTATAAAAAAAGAGAAAACAAGACAAAAGAAAACGAAGAAGACATGAAAACTATAAGGAGCAAAGTGAGCACAAAAGATATAAATTCGAAGAACCTAACTATTGCTGAGGTAACCTTACAGCATCTCTTCTGAAGTCGCTAGTCTCCATAGATAGATAGATAGACTTAACTAACCTAAACAGGACAGTAGTGAAAGAAAAAATGATGCCCCTTTACAAAACAAACAAAACATATTCTATTGCAACAATAAAGAAGGCCTACCTAACTTACAGCTCGGGACTTCACCTCTGCCCTCTAGGAGCGTTAATTCCCATTGATTCAAAAGTATCCTCGTGAGAAGTGAAGTCAAAAGAACACAAGCTGCAGGCCGTTTGGTCTCTAATTGCGGTCGTGAGGTTTTTAAAGCACCTAAGGCCGCCGTCACACGGAGACCAAATGGTAACGTTTCGTCGTAATCATCTACAGTCAGCTGCACCAATCAGTCTGTCCAGCGCCACAAAAAAGTCAGATTTCAGCCTTAGTTTGACTGAGCTGGCCTCAAACTAACGCTGAAATCTGATTGTTTGGTGGCGCTGGACAGACCGATTGGTGCCGTGACTGTAGATGATTATGACGAAACGTTACCATTTGGTCTCTGTGTGATGGCGGCCTAATAGGCAGTAAACTTCACATTAAGGAACTTATCGATCGACCTTGAGGCTCATAGGTATGGATATCTTTTCCATAATGAGAACAATTTCTCAATCTCAGGCTGTGGTGTAAACGAAAAAGACTTATTCACTCAAAATGGCCGTTATGTGGAAGGTAACAGACATTCGAACACTGTTACGTTTCACCTTTCTTATCGCCGCAGTAAACGAGAAGGTATTCAAATAAACATCAACAAAGAAACAAAAGCAAAATAAAAAGCGTAATTTGTTCTTGAAATCTTCTGAATTGGATCGTGCCACAAAGCAAGGCTTCATGAATAATCGGCCAAATCTTTCTTCATTTACAAAAAAAGAGAACGAGAACAAGTTCACTCAACAAACAAAATTGAATCAGCCATGAATTTTCACACATAAACTAAATTTACAATAGGTACCTCAGAACACCAGAGGAGAAGCAGTGCCCAAGAAGTCCCAGCTTAGGTCAGAATTTGTCAGCACAATCTTCAGCAAAATAAAATCTCACTCCCAATTGATACGTAACGGTTCTGTGCGCATGCTGTTCTATACGTTACATGCTTTAGGTCGCTAGGGGTGCCCTCGAGGATCGCGAAGTCCCCAAGATACGCTGACCAGCAGCGCACCTCCCCCGAGGGAAGCACTCTACGCTAAGTAAATAGTTCTTTATTTTAGTACTCGGAGCTTCTTTCAACGCAAGAAAATTAATTCAATACTTGCAAGTACACCTCCGGATGTTATGGCAAGAGCCAAGTTAACGTAAGACACACCACACTGCACGCAGTATTTCAGTCCCTGCTGCCTCCAATACTTCGTATACCTCGTTGTCTACCTACAATTTGTAGTTTCGAGAAAGATCTTAACCTCTACTGGGTGACCCACAAAAAACTGGTCGAAAGTAAACGCTTATAACATAAAAAGGAATTGATGTAGAGAGGGTAAACAAAAATCACATGGAAGACTATATTCTCAAGTTTTATTTAGTATCATTGAAAGACGGTGCAACTGCACACCCATCCTCGTCTGCAATAGATTGGTTTAAAAATCGCTTGGACGAGATTATTTCGCACCGAACTGATTTTCCGTGGCCAGCTAGGCCCCTGACCTTTCACCTTCGGATTTTTTCCGAGGATATCTTAAAGAGAAGGAATTTAAATTGAAACCAAACACTATTAAAGTCTTAAAGCAAGAGATTCGTGAAGTTATCTTTTCAGTTAAGCAAGATGTTTTAGTAGGAGTAATCGCTAATTTTGAAAAAATGATTAATCACTGTATTGGACATGGCGGTGGCCATTTCGAGCACTTGTTACAGACGGAATAAAATTTGAGAATATATTCTTTTATTTGGTTTTTGTTTTCCCTTCTTACATCAATCCTTTTATGTTATAAGCGTTTACTTTCGACCAGTTTTTTGTATGTCACCCGGTATTTTGAAGTTGATAAGTATGGAGGAGAATGACAACAAAAATCAGTCTATTGAACGCACTGTACTCTAATACAAAAACACAAGATGCGTACGTCTAAAAATTTTCCCATTAACGCTGCATAGTAGTGCAAGAGGTTTCTTAGGTTTACTTATTTGTACAACGATAAAAAATGGGGTTTCGTCACACAATAACTTAACAATAGTGTTTTACATCATTTGAGTCTCAGGACAGAAAACAATGAAACATCTGCAAGCTGGCATTTCATGTAACATCAGACTATGTCAGTCTTTCGTCTTAGTATGGTAAGAAATATACACGATAAGAAATGAGAAGAGAACTTTCGATACATCACTGAATAACTGGAGCGCATTCCACAGAGACGACTAAATTCATTTGAGAAACGGAATCAAAAGTCCACAACCCGATTGGTGAATGTACGAAATTTCCCAAGTCCCTCGCATAACTGGCCTAAAGGGTTGAAGGAACAAAATCCCAGAACATGTTTTTCCCACTTGGTTTCATTTCACATGGTCAGTGTCACACAAAATACTGACAGTTGGCGCTACCATAACCCAAGAATATCATCCAAGTAGACATCATTAGTCCTGAAAAGTTGGAAATTTAAGCTTTGATGGTTTACTTTCGTATAATATTTTGCAACCTCAAGAAAAATTTAGCCATTTGGGATTTACATGTAACTTCACATACAAGTGAATAAAAGTAAGAGGAAACTTTTCAACTACGACAATTTATCAACAAGTAAGGCCAACTGTTGTTATACTTGGCTACAACTGTACGCATCCATAAGCCGTACAAAGGTGCGAACAAACTCGGCCAAACACCTCTGAGACTCACAGATCCGTAACTTAGCAGCACTTCTTGATAAACCAATTAGTGAGGTGACAATTGACTTTCATTTTATGCACCACACTGTCCCTCCAAGACTTATTAAACACAATAAAATATGTGCGTCGACCATTGCTTAATTTGTCTCTTAAAAACTTTCCAATAATACAATATAAGCTTATTTTTTCTGGTGTAGATCAATAAATTGCGATAGATTTTTAGAAAACTTTCATGGCTGAAGACGCATTTAACAGATAGGAAACACTGTTCCTCATTCCTGGTGAGATTAGTTTTAAGCTTGTTGCGACTTGATACTTCCAACTTGATTCCAATTTTTACTTTTTAAGCAGTATTAGATCAAAGTCGTTTCTCTTTACATTTCGCCGGTATTCAGCATTAAAGCGAATGGAATATGACAGAATTGAAATTAGAAAGCGATGAACATCAAGTAATAATTGAACGAACGAAGAAACTAGTATGTACGATAGCAGACATGTTAGCCAATAGAAGATGCATAATACAAGAAACAATATGCAGTAAGAAAGCTCTCCTCTTACAATTTCCGAATCTTCGACAGTGGACAGACTTTAGCTATCAGCATGCCTAATAGCTAAAGAATCCTGTATATTTGCTGTATAGCCTCGAGGAAAACAATATTCCCCAAGATACGTTGAACGACAATTCCCTTCACTGCGTCACCACGGGGAGTCGGTGGATGTGTATGAGAAGCAACGTAAACTAAGGCCGCCCGCCCACTGATACGATTCTATTGGTGCGACGCCTTTCGAAATCGCTCGGTTCACTTGTAGCACCGTAGGAATAGCATTGTGTTACCTAACTCACTGCCGATTGAGGCGAGGCACATCGCATCGCATCAGTTGGCGTGCGCCCTAGTAAGTTAGGCAGAAAATAATTGTGCTACGCTTGAGAAGTACCATCACCATCATCAGCTGAAGAACGGATATTAAAATTTAATTGAGTCGTTGTTCTTTAAAGGCACAAGTGACAGCTTTAACTACAAACCGGACCTACAACAGACTCTAGCAGCAAGCGCCGCTGACTACAGAAAGAACCTGAGGGTCGTCCCAGGCGCCAATAATCCTAGCTCGCAAGTGAAAATTTGTTGTCTGCCTCGCCTCAAAAACGAGTGACACGCAGTGTCTTATCGCAATATTCTTCTTTTTTTTGTATTGCAAATTCGACGTAGTTCAAATGTTACTCTAAGGAAAAATTTCAATGGCTTATTTAATAACACAAATATTTAGTTAGCTAAAGACATCAACTGAACATTCAAAACATCATTGGACAGGGTTACAAGTTGTGGCGCGGCAGACGGAGGTAGTGAAGTCAAGTGTACCTATGACTATAGAGTAAATAAGACGAAATAGTATCAACGGATGTAATAGGAAAGGGAGTAGTATTCAACTAAATGAAAATAGAAAACAATTAGTGAAGATTTGCAAAGAAATGTACTTTCAATAATTGTAATGCTAAGTGATGGTACAATTGGCATGTTAAAATCAAACATCCAGTAAAAAAAAGCTGCGAAACTGAATATAACACATAACAATCTAATTGATCTACTCGAATGTACCGAAAATCTCTTTTTACATCGATTTCAATTCATAGAGATGCCGAAGTGCGTAAATGATAAAGTTCTACAGCGGCCCTGACACACAACAGCCAGATGCAGCTATGGAGATGGTTGGCGTCGGTTACGAAGCCTGTTGCGTAGCGCGCATGCTGACGTTGATCTGTCGTGGTTACAAAAAGTAATGGAAGCAAATTAGTATATGACATAAAATAAATTATTACACAACTAATTAAACTCCAGTCTGATCAATATTCATTACAGGGGAATTACGTGAAACAGAGCCCACATTTCAATCATCTATCAATTAATTGGTTGATCTATCACCGGGGTTGTTTAATATGTTTATGGATGGTGTAGTGAGAGAAGTGAATGCCAGAGTGTTGGGAAAAGGTGCGTACTTGGTGGGACAAAATGGTATGTATTGGGAAGTGTGTCAGCTGCTGTTTGCAGATGAAACAGCGCTTGTGGCTGATTCAGAGGAAAAACTGCGGAGACTGGTTGCAGAGTTTGGCAGCGTGTGGAAAATTCGTAAATTGAGGGTAAATGTGAATAAAACTAAGGTGATGAGATGTTCAAGAGGTGGAGTGTTTGGAACTTTGGATTGTGAGGATAAATGGTGAAGTGTTAAAGGAGGTAGAGCATTTTAGGTACCTCGGGTCGGATGTGGCTAAGGATAGTATGGAAGTAGAAGTGAGGCATCGAGTGAGTGAAGGATGCAAGACATTGGGTGCAATGAGGAAAGTTTATGAATGCAGGAGTTTGAGTATGAATGCTAAGAGGG
>JACJUY010008961.1:17258-32426 GCA_014220935.1 Platorchestia sp. MABIK | reverse complement strand
CGACACGGAGCAGCAACTGTGCGCAATTTTCGCGCGATATACCCGAATGCCACGTACATTAATGCTCGTCAGGGACTTGTGGTGACAGCCTAAACGCTCGCATACGCCGGAGTTGGTTTTCCTAGAAGACGTCCGCCCGCACGTTTACCTGCTCTGCTCCTCGGGTTTTGCTCATAAGTATATCGAATTAGGTAAGCGTTGTTTTAGAAGAAGTGAGACGTATTTTCTTTCCAAATTCATGGCATTATATCATATTCTTTCAAATCATTTTTGTATGAATGGTATGAAAGATACCAGTTTTTATAAATATGAACAGTGAATTTCGAGAAGTAAATTTTTCATTTCTCGTTAGTTTGAAGATTTGGCCGATTTGATTAAGATGCAAGGCTTGTGTTCCTGTTTCTTTTCGCTTCTCATTCATTTGAAGATGTAAAAGATTTCAATTTTATTGGACACATCAGATGCGTGGTGTGAATTTCTTTGTTTCTCCCCAGAAAGATTAGATAGATCACGTATCAAAAAGGATTGAAAGAAAAAATGGTTTATTTACTCGGTGAAAAATACTTATAATTTCTTGCGAGACATCCACGTTATTTAATGACAGTTTTGTTCGTTTCAACTAAATGACGTCTCAGAATGAAAATTTCCAGTATTAAAATACATGAATTTGTACAACGTCGAAATAGTAAGTGTTTTGACATATTTGCACACGCAAAATATGAAGACTACTTCAATCACAATCTGCAGTCTCATGTAATCATCGTACTTGTCGAACACTAGCAAGAACAAGCGGCTTTGTAATTTCTTACCACAATATTTGCCTCGTGTAAATATTTTCTGAGGCTAAAATTACTCGTTTCAATTTTCCAGCAAACAGCGGCAGCTCCATCAACGCAATTTGAAAACTCTACTGCTTTTCAGTCAGTGGCTGCAAACAGGCGAAATTTTGCTCTCAGCGTGATGGCTCCAAGCTAAAGTGGACAATTTTTCATTTTAGAATTGAAGGTATGGATAAGAAAATTTCTAGTATTTCAGAACGATGAGGTAAATGACGGAGATACATCCTACAATGCGCAGCGAGTAAAGAACAACGTCACATTCGTGACTTTCCCGATTTTCAGAAATAATTACAGTTCTATTATCATATTCTATGTTACAGTAACCAAATGATTCCACTTTTTCCTTTAAACCTTGCTGATACTTTGTTATTGCATGTTTTTTATTATCATTATCATGTTGGATATTTTAAGGCTCCTTAGCTACATCACAGGCGATCTCACGAGAGCGAAGAGACAGGGACCATTTAGGATGGAGAGTTAAAAAACGGGGATCTAGTCCCAAGGTGTGTTCCCATACAGCATACCCAGTGCATAGAAACAGTAAGTTAGGAAAGAAGAAAAAGAAAACACATAGAAGAGATTGCGAGGAAAGCGTTAAAACCAAATGAAGTAAATTGGGCACGAAAGGCAAAAGTCCCGAAGGTCCACCTGTAGCTGAGGTAACCTAGCAGTATCCCCCATGGAGCGCCAGTCTCCATAGCATTGGATAGACAAATCAAACTAACCTAAACCTATTGCCATCCATGTCTTTGACTAGGGGATTTATTGTTACTTTGAATATAAAAACTAAAGGATTGCAAGTTGCAGTGTTTCGGACGGCTGAACAGCCCTTTACCTCTAGGAAATTACGATAAGTAATTAATTTTGACATTCAGTATTAACTAGAAACATGAGACTCATGTACAGCATATGAACGATACATTAATCACTCCGATGAAAGAGGAAGATAAGGGAAATGGAAAAGACNTAATTGCCTCTTTAAACTGGAAATCTTTCACTCGACGAATTCGAGTGCGGCTGATTTTCTAAAGCTACCTCTGAGAAACGCTTTTCAACTTTGCTGTACCAGTTACACAGTAACACACTCTTGAAGAGTCACAAGTCCTGGACATCCCATGTGCGGCAATCATCTTCTTGTCAGCTCTACTGAGGAGAAATAACTAATATACTCATGCTTGTTAAGATTATCTGGAAGAGGCTCGACATTAGAAAATACACTGGTTACTCAGAATTACTCGATTGTTTTACTCTTGAAATCTACCGATTTCACAAAATTGTTCAGCCCCAACGTATCCAAAATCGTTGCTTGTGTGATAAAATATCTTATTTAACACATAACCGATCCTCTACGTGAGTGAAGGGAATTATTATATAATTATTATATAAGAAAGTTTTAGCCTCCCTTAACCACGACAAAGATGTTCTAAGAGAGGAAGGAGGAAGGCACCATTTAGTATGGAGTTGAGGGAACGTGGAATCTAAGCACAAGGTGCATAGAAACAGTAAGCTAAGAAAGAAGTTCATGAAACAAGAAAAAGTTGAAGAAGAAAGTAGTAGGTGCTGAAAAACAGGACAGCAGTGAACCGAAAAAAGATGATCCGTAACAAAACAAAACCTATTCTGTTTCAACAAAAAGGAAGCCTACCTAACGTTTAGCTCGGGCCCTCACATAGTCCCCCTGGGAGTGCTAATTCCTACAGATACAAAAGTTGCATCCCCCTGAGGGGTGAGTCAAGGGAATTTACATTAATAAATGAAACTTATCTTCTACACATTGGTGACCGTAGGTCATCATGTGGAAATGGAGTTTAGGGATTTTTTTTTAATTTCAAGAGAATGGGAAGGGAGACGTGGAGGTTCTAAGGAGTATCCTCAACCAGGTGGGTTCACTATAAAGTTTACGTGTCGCCGAAGATCGCACGAAAATGGGTCACTAACATCAAGTAATCGCACAAGTAAATCGACGTCAAGTTTCGGAGTACAATGATAGGCTTAAACGAGTAAATGGTTAAACATCTACCTCGCAATGTACTATTTCCCGTCTACGAATACATAAATTAAAATACTTGTCTCAATGAGGCTCATTAAGCATACAATGCTACACTTATGGTGTGCCTTATTGAGCATAGAAACGATGGTTGGCGCATAATATCAGCGAAAGGTAAAATCCAAATCTTTCACTCAAGTTTTCACAGCATTGAAGCAACTGTGACCAACGTGCCAGCTCAATGTGTTTTGCCCTTCCTTTTCTCAGAATTCTCATTGGTCTGAGATTCTTTTTGTAAACACTCTCTTCCGCCGAACATGCTTTTGACGGGGAAAAAATGTGCTCCCTAAAACACATCCCCAAGGAACCTCAGTCCCCTCCTGTCGTTTGCTTTCCCCTAGTGTTTGGGTCCCACTTCGCATGCTACGTACCTCCAAATTATCTTAAGAGTATCTCTCAGAAAACATAGCACTCTACTTTGCTCTTCTCTTTACTTAAGCTTCCTGCATTTCATTGAGAGACTGCACAGTAACTGGACTTTACTTTACGCCTTGAAGCTCCTCAGTGGTTCTTCAGAAATACTTACGTGTCGCTTACGAATTGAAAGTGAAAATGATACCGATAAAAATGAATTATATGTGCTAAAAAATGAGCGGTGTCTTAAAACGATTTTGGAAATGAAAATGAGGGAACAAATTGTTTACCAGGAGGAGATAAAAAGTTCAGTTCAGTTCTAACTATGAAATAGGACGCATTAAACTATCACCACAGCAATTCCCGCTTCGCCGGGAAAACATATTTTGAAATTGATTACGCGTCTAATTTTTCAATGATTAATTATTTTTTTATTATTAGATGATTTTTTCCTTAGACGGGACACTCCAGGGGGATGAAAGTTCGATTTTAGCTTCTGTTAGTAACTCGTGTAATTTAGATTCGTCTGATGGTAGCCTCGTTCTTAAGAATGAAAACTTCATCATTTCTTTCAGTGTGTGCTGGAATTATTCAGTAGACCTATTTTCTGTAAAATGTTTTCACTCCAAAAACAACTTAATAATTCATTAATTTTTTGCATATTTTTTATGTTTCTTCTCCGAATAAATTCACGAGAGATAAAAATGAGGAATTCAAGCGATTGTTTCTTCTGATCTCCAAAATTGCTAATGCCGATTTTTAATAAAGTGAACAAAATCCATCTGATAAACCATTGAAAGAAAAACATAACTTCCATAATTCGTTCACCTTGTTTCTTAGCGCGTGAGGGAAAGTTCCATTTAATTTTTATGAGGAAGGAAAGCAAAAATGCCCAGCAAAAATGATAAATGAGGAAGAGATCGGGGTGCACGCGAACACGTTCTTGGGGATCACGCTGCCTGCCGAGTGCTTTAGAGAAAGCAGAGATAAGTCTATAGAAATTAGTCTGAACAGGAGTGTCTACGGTTACCTGGTAATTTTCTAACCTATAAGAAAGCCAGGAACTAAGGATCTTTCATTCGGACATGAACGAATTATCCTACTTGAAGAAGAGCGACAAATCCTGTAACACGCACTGCAGGAGTTCATGCTATTTTGAATGGATATCATTGCTCGAATATCAATAATTTTAATTTACAAAAAGAAGAAGAATCTCTTGCTTTGAAGCTCGCATTCGGCTCATGTCACCACTGAATGGCAACTCCAATGAAAAGGTCATCTCAATTATGAGTGGATGACCCGTGTGCGCAGGTAAGAGCTGCACATCGATTTCGTTTTTAGCAGCAGAGCTTACTTAACCTTATCAGAGCATGAGTGACAGACAGAAGTTTCCTTTGAGCATGCGCTTTCAGAACCATGTCTTGCAGATCAAAGGCGCTGATTTGGTATTCAGGCGAAGAAGGCCATCTGATGATGCTTTGCGAGCTAATAGACGTGGTTACATGCAACCCATCTCGTATTTGATGCAAGCTTCTTTTGAGAAAGCCTGAGTTCTTGAAGGAAGCGCAACACCGAATTGACCAAAAATTAAGTTTTCATGAAAGAATCAGCAATTATGTAACTTCAACAGCTTTAGACTGGACTAGAAGAAGGGCTAATTTCTATTTTCGCAACTCAAGTGCTTCAGAGTAAGGGATGCGACTGTGTTTTGAGAAAAAAAGGAAATTACGTTAAGTAATGGCCGGAGGTCATAGCTGTTCAAAAATTCTATGGTAGACGAGGGCAGAGATTGTCTTTTTCACTCATATTATTGGGCTTTTCAATTATATGGATTAGGTTAGATTGGATAAGTTAGCTGGAGTCTTTCTTAACATAACAAAGGTGCTCCAAACAGAGAAAGGCATCATTTAGCACGAAGTTGAGAGAACAGGAATCTGAGCACAAGGTGTGTTCCCTCTTGAGATTCTTCGCGCATAGGAACAGCAAGTTATAAACTAGATTTATGAAACAAGATAGAAATTCAAAAAGAAAGTAACAAGATTTGAAACACAGCACGGCAGCGAACCGAAAAACCGTTACGGTCCGTAACGAGATGAAATAAAACAAAAAATTTATTCTGTTTCAACGAAAGGATGGCCTATCTAACCTTCAACTGCGAACCTCACATTTTCCCCCAAGGAGTTGCGATTCCCGTAGATACAATAGTTGAAGCCTTCTGTGGGGTTTCAACACATGGTTGATCAAATGTATGTATTCCAGAAAATGATGATTCATGACCACTAATTCGACAGCAGATAATACCATTTATGTCATCATACAAGATGGTAGTAGAAAAGATTCTTCCTCAAACAAATGTGTTCATATGTGTTTGCTTTAATAACGGAATTATTTTTTTAGGGCTCGAGTTTCAAACTCTCAAACACTGTTTGAAATCGCAGGAAGTTTTGCCCAGAACATGAAAAATTGGTAGTTGTTATCTTAAAACAAACATTTCTCTTGTAAATTTTATTATTAACAAATACAGAGCATTTTACGGGAGAAGGAAAAACTCAACGCATTTAAATGAACTAATCAAATGACGAAGTCACAAAATTAAAATGCCGGCTAAAACTTTACAAAACACGATTTGGAGGAAGGAATCTTCAGAAGTGAGTCTATTTCTAGCACTCATGGTGCCAGTAGCNAATAACGTTTTAAAAATGTAGTATCAGAAAATAAAATAGGAGTACCTAAATCAAAATAGGTGTTTTGTAATAGTAGAAAAATTATTTGAGTCTTATTCACAGGGGATGTAGGAAAACTTATTAGACAACATTTGAGAATACTACAATCTAGTTATACCTTTTGAAGCAAACGAAAAATAACTGTCACTGCCTAAAATTACTTTTTTTCTCTACAGTGCTAACTATTACTACTTGATCAATAAAATGGCACCACAGAAGTATTTTTAACCTAGTGAGTGACTGTGAACGTAACATTTTTGCCAGATATTTTGCACCAACGCCATGGCTTTCAAACAATGCTTGTTTAAATAATATTTCCGCTTTGGTTTCCGTACGAGAAAAACACGGCGACTTTAAAAATTTATTGTTCATTGCAGATTTCCTCGTGAATTATTTCAAATAAAAAAACATACAATGTAAAATTTTAGAGTACGAACAGAGTATGCTTCAACCAGAAAAATGCTTTCATGGCATGAAAACCTGCTTTGGAAATATAAACTGGCAATGAAGTCTTAAAAAAATGACATAAAAGGCTAACGAAGCTACTGAAAAGAAAACAAAAGCATCAGTTAGCAAAAAGCGCAAGGACTAGCTGCTGACAAATTAAGCTCTGTAGACTCACGTTCTTTCAATTAAAGGTTCTCTGTCGGCGGAGAAAGTTTTACTCGCGTCTACAGAGTTAGAGGATACAGACTTGTGTACACAACAGGCACAACGCACAAGGGCTTCTATGTAACGACATTACAGTTTCAGCCGACTACGAAAAAATCTAGGAAATGACGATTTTTTACGGCAAAAATCAAAATGTACACATTTTTATACTACTCTTTCCCATTTTGTAAATTTAGATGCTATAATATTAGCTTTAGCGATCATATTACTACTCGAATAAAAGTCACAGCTCGAGCGGAGGCACAGACACGGTGGGTTAACTGTATCATAAATATAAAGCTTTGATGGAATCCTCGAGTATATGGTGACCATCGTTCCTCCCCTGTCAAATATCATGGCAACCAAAGAAAGGCTTTTGTGAAGGAATATTTATGAGCGATAATTTTTTTTTAACATAGCTGAGACCAGCACGGTATTGCAGAGACATTAGGAAATCAAGTGGACAATCGGATCCTGCGTGATTATAAAAGTGAGAGGCATGAATTTACGTTTCTTAGCTAATAAATATCTTTGAATACCTTACTAACGTATAATCCACATGGTCTTTAACGATCAACGGGAACGGCTAAAAAAAATTAGTCAGTTTATAAACGAGTATACATATTCAGTTTTTAGGTACTGTTGTGATTACAATAAAGAAAAACTTCATAGGGTTGCCCCGAAAACTGGCTTTGTTGCAAAATTAAAATGTGCAAACGTAAAGGTTTTTCTTTTTCCGTAGTCGTAATTGACAAATTTTAAGTACTCTATAAATATTTAGAGCGACTTGATTAACAGTTTTTGGAATTTTCGATAACATCGAGGATCAGAGGGCTTCCATAAGGTGACAACCAGTTTTTCCTGAACACTTCTCTTTTGGGCTTTGATTTCAGAACTTTGCTACGGCTTTATAATTTTCAAATCTAAAACCAGAACATTTTATTTCACGCTCAGCGTCATAGGTTTAAACTCACCGAAATAGTCCATAACATGGTCCATTACATTACAACTAAGTGATGTAAATACGGACGTTGACGATCATCCAGATGTATTGGACTTTTACAAGCTAACAAAGGGAAATAATAAATTCCTGAGGTTTGTACGTAGGCGTCACTTACTTAAAAGTACTCAAAATTTTGATTCCGAGTCTTTTGAAAACTTCCATCAGACTCTGAGATTGCAGTAGGGTTTCAGTACGATGGAAGTCATTCTCAGAGTCACCGTCTCCAGCACAAACTTGTTGGGTTACGTAAACTTAGATCAAATTCTACTCAGATTCATTGCTTGTAGAAACCAATTATTTAACAAGACCAGTAAATATTATTATTAAATATAAATGTTATTTCTAAGTCCTTTATACTATACATATGGAGTTATTTTGAGTTACTACGTAGACTTAAGTCAGTTACTTATAAGCACCTATTTTTTCCTATTCAATTTCAAGCTATAATAATCACCGAAATTTCACTGAAATTTTTAAGCTGATGAATTATCACAGAAAAACGCATATTTTCCTAAAAACTTTCGATAGGTGAGAAAGTAAAAATTTCTATATTGGGTGACGTCTGATTTTGAGAAAAAATGCTGCAAAATTTATGTTTTTGACGCTGAAATGTTCTTGAGTTTTTCCTATCNAATCATAAATAGCTAACAGATTTCTACTAAAAACTTTTATCAGTATCTCATGGAAGTATTGCTTGAATGAAATTGACGTAAATTCTTGAACCTCGAAAGGGCACTGAGACCTCCTATGAGAGAGCTTACGTCTACTTCGCGTATGTGAACAAAAGAGACGTGAAAGAGAATTTCAACATTTTGTGTACTGAACTTCCTCGTTGACCTTTAATGCAGCCGACGAATTCAGCAATAAATTCGTCTCATGCGCTAATGAGGCAACTGAAAATAATGGTACTGTGAATTTGAGCTCTATTACAGAAGCGCCGTACGGCGAAGCTTCCAGCTGTCATGCTCTGAATCATTCCTTGGAAATTAAGGACATCTTATTTTTGCATGACATAACGAACATTTATGGATGGAGGAAATTTAGTTCGGTAAAATTGCTGAAAGAGTAGACGGTGTCAAGCACATTTTGGGTTACATTGTTGACTGGCGTCGAAAGGTATTCATTCCAATATATTAAAGACCGAAAGAGTTATTCATATATTTAAAGCGAATGTCTCACCTTATACAAAAAACTTGACTCATCAAAATAAATTTAGGAAGTTGACAATTACGCAACTGAATACGTTTTAAGAGATGTTTTCTGACAAATGAATGGCAAGTTAACGAATACTCATAAAATCTTCACCCTAATTTTAAGTTGTTGGTTTAGGTTCCGAGTGAATGTTAAATGAACAGTTATTTTCAAGTTCTATGTAATTCCATTCAAATGTTCTATCTGATAAAATACACAATTTGCTTCCGCCTTTGTCAAAAAAAATCTTTTTACTTTGTCCAATGGGAAAATTAAAAAAAATGCTTGCACGTAAACTTAGGCGCATTTAAGTTAGTTATTCGCTGTGGCAGAGTGATTAAAGGCATCGCTCTTCCGTGAAGGTGTTGAGGGTTCGAATCCCGGCGCTGCGTGGCGATTTCCCTGTTGGGTATAAGGGAAAACTCAAGCACAATACCCCACTCAACCCAGGTGTCGGAAATGGGTACCAGCTTTACTGGGGAAACCGTCATGGTGTCCTAGTGTCAGTTGTAAGGCGTTTGAAAAACCAATATACAAGATGAAATGTTTCAGGCTTGATTGGAAACGAAGCATCCTCAGATGCTGATGTTCATGGAACCGTTTTCTTCAAAAATGTTTCAATCAGCACGTTTTTGTTGATGGCTATAGTTCAAAAGCTCAAAAATAATTCAGTCATTGCAGGGTAACATCAGTACCATTGCACGTCGGTGTACCGGTGACATTTTATCGCGTGAATTCAGTCTGTGGCCCGCTGCTTGATTGATTATAAATTAGCTTTAGCCTCCCTTTACCACAAGAAAGATGTTCAAAGAGAGGAAGGATGAAGGCCCCATTTTGTATGGGGTTAAGGAAACATGAAATTTATTCAAAAAGGGTGTTCCTGCAAAGGATCCCGTGCGCAAAGAAACAGTAAGATAAGGAAGGTTTTGAAACAAGATAAAAGTTGATGAAGAAAGTCAGAGGTGCTGAAAAACAGGACAGCAGTCAACCGAAAAAAATGTCCCTAAACAAAACAAAACTTTTATTTCAACAAAAAGAAGGCCTACCTAATTCCTAGCTCAGGACTTCACATTTTCCCCCTGGGAGCGCTGATTCCCATAGATACCATAGTTGTATCCCCCTGAGGAGGGGGCTCGCTGCCATTTGTTAGATCATATTAGTTATGAATGATGCGGCCTCCTCATTTAACGTAAGCTAGAAACTGGTCGCCAATGATTCTGCATTCGAAATAGGTTAAGAGACACGATGCTACCTTTTGCGCATCGCCGCTCGTCCATCAATTAAATTGAACGACGTCGATCATGGGCCCCACAAGCAAGACTGGGCTCGTTGTAGTTCTTACGGATATTCCCTTCACAAATATAAAAATTGATCGCCCGTTTATGATCGAAAATTATACCTCACTGCAAAGATCATCCGCAGAAAACCAAACATCAAGGAGTCACATACACAATGAGTTTTGTAGGCACGTGTGCGGGCGGCTCTATGCACAATACAATATAGCAAATCAATTTCAAGTTCCTGAATGGCACTAACCTTGCATGCCCTGTGGACTGATGTGCAGAGGATACTTCGTAACAGGTGTGTGCGAATGACCGCAATCAAAGTGAGGATGAGGTTGGGCCTCTTCAGCCTAAAACTTTGTTTCTTTCGACGTTACTGTCCGTCGCTAAAACATCAAAAACATCAAAAACAACAAATGCAACAGATGTTAGGTGTGCTATGCGATTAAATGTAATTTTGTTTCAAGTGGGGTAAAACTATTCAAGTCCTGTTTCGATCATTCCTTGTGTCAATTTTTCCTTGCATGCACCCGTTATTAATCCACTAAAAATCACAGCTCCTGTCATACTTGCAACAGTCTGGGCGCATGCCGATAAAAACCCTAAGCCCGCACAAATATTGAAGCACCAATGAGAGGTGCACTTAGCGAGTGAAGCGCCGATGTTACACTAGTGAGGCCGCTCCCTAAACGCACTTGAGGGACCCAGGTACACGCGTTCAGTGCGGCGAGGCGCTCTTTGCAGTCCGTCATGCTTAGTGGAGCCTCTTGTTTTGTGCTCAATTAGACTAGCCCTTCTATGAGAGAAACTTTGACGCTCCGGACGTCAAACGGTTGTTCGAAAAACTCTCGATACATGTCCGTGTCTTCTCTTAGATCACATGTTCAAGCGGTTGATAAGTTAAATCACGTATCAACGCGTCAAACGACTTAAAAGTATGTTTAAAAAAATGAGCGGTGAATTAATTTTGTTAATGGAATATAATTTTCTTTAAAACCTTTAAGATCTTTGCTGTTTTTCTCCAAATTCTTAGATTTTGTCTGTTCATTATTGTAATCACAAGTCAGTCTGTAAAAATGTAACATTTGCGTCAAATAATACTGATTTATGCCAAGTGAAACATAATTGTCTCACTTATTTCGTCGTATCAGTCAATGAAACACAAAAGTGTGTCTTAACACATTGACGATGTACGTTGATGCAACACTTTGGTGCGTCGATTTCGAGACAAGTTGACTCATGAAAGTGTGTCGGTTCAGTGACAAAAAATTCTCAGTATTTCCCTTTCTCTAAGTAACTCTACAACAGACTTATGGAGCAGATCTTATTTGTTTTTTGTCTTGCTCACCTCAGTTCGTCGTCATCGGCCAAGTGTTCGCGGCATTGGTTAAGTGTTTGGGAGGTGACTCAAAAATTTACACCCCGGATAATTTGAAAAATTTCATTTGTCTTGTAAAACAGTGATTACTACTATCTGTGAGCACATGACATCTTCAGATGACAGCCCACTGTAGTGCTCTTGGTTGTGTCCTGCTTAGCTTCTCCTAATGGACTCGTGTTATTGCTTGGGCAGTCAATTTTAGTTTTTTGTCGTACTGGGTAGAATTGTTTTAATTTTATTCTAGTGAGGTGAACTAGTCTAAAGAGAGTAAATTCCAAAAGTGCTGATCAGTCGTGAATTAATTAGAAGACGGAAATTTACTTCTATTCACCAATAGCCGTGACCAGCACTGAGGACCTTCAGCAGGATAACGGTCATGAGATTTAGGTTAGTTGTACACAAAATTTAAACCAAATCTTACATATTATTAATAAATGATTGACAATGCCTGGATTTTCCAGTTTGGCTACTCCAACAATGGCACTTGGTCTTGAAAATTGATGAACATTAATCAAAGATAATGTTCTAAGCACAAGAATATTTACTACTGTCCGAAATAACTTCCGTGAATCGACTCCCTGGGTGTGAGGCACAAGAACTGCTTTTCGCGCACAAGCTCCCGTCGTGTCAAAAGAAACCCTCGGTCGTGTTCTTCTTAGTTATTTGTCTAGAAGCATACATTTACACACCTGTGGTTGCGGCTGTCATACTAAAGCTCATGCTCGCATCATTAGATGGCACCTGACCAAGACGTGAAAGGTTGTGCGTCTTCTACGGACATGATAGAAAATCATTTGGTTGGGAGACTTTATGAACAAGTTACGGAATTCCTTTTGCTGCTTGTCTTTTAATGTGTTTCTCTGTCGTCGACAATGTTGTCATGTGACGAATATAAAAGCAATTAGTGAATAGTAAATAATGTTTTGTTCAGTTTGACAGTTCTCTCTTCAACATTATTGCTTCAAATTATTTTTTACCAACTCTAAATTCCTTCTTCTTTTAGAGGCTACAAGCGTTCATTCCCGTCTTTACCGTCAAGATAAATTCCGCTTTTCTTTGAGTAAGTGAGGGTTCTAGTTCACTGGTTTCTACTCCTGGCCTTCTTCATTTGCATTCAAGCCTTTCCGCTTAGAAACGGGTGACTCAAACGAGGCTATTCTGTTTCTGATGGGAAGCCCTTAATTCAGATCGATATCTCAACTGCGGGCCACTAACTGCACGGTGAACTTCCGCTACCACTTTAACGCTGAAAGAAAATTTCATTCATTGCTCTCACCCCTTCATTTTCATACGTGAGTTTAGAGTTGTATGGGAATCGATTCTTGAACATACCTAGTTATTAAAACTAGTGGTTTCAGAAGTCGTCACCTTTCAAGCACAACTGATGCAAATCAGAGTATATCTTTGGAAAGTTGCAGGTGCAGCAGCTGCACATTTCTCGGAGTAAAGCTTTAGCGTAGCTTGCTATAGCTGGCATAAAATGGCTGCGGTGCGTCGCAAGCGTCCCCGAAATATGTAAATAAGTGTAGTAATAAAAAGAGATTAACCGAGGGGCGTGTTTGAGGCTGGTTGCAAGCTACGGCGGGTTTCCCTATCGTAGGGGGATATTTACGCAGAATATGGTTTCGTGCATGGAAGACGGGTCATCAATGTCTGATAGTTTTCCAATTATCGTTATACTTTAATCCCGCGTGCACAGGTAAATGAGATGCTCCTTCACACTGAAAGACGGAGAATTAAGGGATGGATGATGCATGGTCGGCTTAAAATGGAACCCCGAACCTCAAATAGACTCGCCACGAGGCAACAAGAGAAATGGCAATCCACAACACATGAGAAAATAATTGTTAAAGATCCTTCAGGATAGGCGAGGATGGCAAGAATGAGATGAAATCTAAATAAATCACGTAAATTCTTGCGAAAAATCAAAGCAATTTGTAAATTTTTATGGTGAGTGTCGAATTAACCGACGGCTCCGACGAGTGTTATTGTATTGAATCGCTGTTCATAATAGTCCATGCGTCGACCGAACTGAATAATGGTATCCATTCATTAAAATATTTACAGTGTATAAATACGAAAGAAATAACAGGCCAAATTTATGCATTGCTAAATATGTCAATGAAAAAGAGCAGCCGTGAATGTGTTCGGCAAAACATCGTGGAATATAAATAATAGCAACACACAAGCAACGGTTCATTTTACACAACCAAGCGACCAAAAAACTCAAATAATCTTTTCAGAAGTTTCAAAATGAACTACCAGGTTTGCTGGCACAAACGCATCGCGGGTGTTCCTCAATTTTGGACAAATTGTGGTGGGACGGTCTCCGTAAAATTAATAGCGTGCGCTGAATAAAATATCAGTTCGCCAGGCCCGGTGCTTTAGACCAGAGAAATGCAGCGCCTCTACTTCAGGAATGAATCAGGGGCTATATTGAAAATATAGAAATTCTCAGGTGTGCATGGCGAATGAAAATGTTTCACGGAAAGGCCGGTGCGTTGAGTATTATGTAAAATGCTGAGTGCGAAATACAATATCTATCATAATTGAACTTTAATCACAATTGACGACAGCTGTATATATTTTCATTGGCCAATCAAAGTAAAACCTTCTGTGCACAAGCTACTAGTGATGGCAATAGCAAAATTTTAAGCCTGTTACCAAATTCGAGCCACCCTACGAACACGTTGCAAGTTCGTGAAACAAAAATTGACTTCGAGAAGTGAAAATTTTTTTTATTCTCTTTTTCAAAGTCCGGATATCGTAAGGAATGACTGATGCATCTCAACGTTTTTCGCAAACGCAATTTTTTTTTTCTAGATAATTTCTGCTGATTTTAACGTATACAGCCTCAGTTTTCCTTTTGTTGCATGAATGATATTATCGCAACTGAATTAGTATCGATTGAAACACTAAGAAATATTGAGCATCGTCATTTCTAGATCAGGTAGCAACTTATTTCAGAAATTTGCATTTGAACTGAGAATGTACGTGTTCTTTAAAGTGTGCATGACAGCTGTCAAAAGTACNGATTTTAACGTATACAGCCTCAGTTTTCCTTTTGTTTCATGAATGATATTATCGCAACTGAATTAGTATCGATTGAAATACTAAGAAATATTGAGCATCGTCATTTCTAGATCAGGTAGCAACTTATTTCAGAAATTTGCATTGGAACTGAGAATGTACGTGTTCTTTAAAGTGTGCATGACAGCTGTCAAAAGTACTCGTACTTTTAAATGAAACAAAAAAACTTGAAAAGGTTTAACATATTATCTGACGGAGCTTAAAACTTATTTCATCGTGTCTCGAAACGAAGTACCTGCGTTTGACACAATCATTTTTCCTATTCTATTCTTGCTTAGTTTTTTTCCTACAGTACCTAGAACAGTGTATCTCGTTCACAAGTATTCTGTGGAATATTCTTATAACTTTCATGACAACTGTTTGTGCCGGCAAATCCTTCTTTTTGGAAAATTTTTATTATTTCTTCGGTTGAACTTAAATGATCAGGCTACAGATAGAGCAGTTTTAGTTAATTTTGATCTCCTATGTCCACAATTGAATGAAATATTAGTATCAAAGTGTTCTAATAGAGAAAATATTGCCTCATTAACAACAATGAACACAGCTTCGAAGACCTGGGGGAAGTTAAATGTGAGTTTTTTTTTTTTTGCAGAAAGTTTAACAGTT
>JACJUY010008960.1:14793-31858 GCA_014220935.1 Platorchestia sp. MABIK | reverse complement strand
CCCCAGCCTTCCCCAGACCTCCCCTGCCCTCCCCTACCCTCTCTTGCTTTCCCCAGCTCTCCCCAGCTCTCCCTATCGTGCTTCCTTCCTCTCACTTCCCTCTCACTCCTCCCCATCATGTGGTTGCCCCATTCTCTTCCCCTGCCGTTCTGTTTCTTTTTCATTGTAACTCTTTTTCAGTTCCCCCTTATGTGATTGACTGCTTTCATCTCTTCACGCAACTCCGCTGCATATTCCAGAGAGATTTTAGGGCTCGAGTTTCATGCTAGGCAGGCATTTTGGCTGTGTGTTGATTTTTTATGTAAGCTTAAAGAAAATTCGTGATCATCTTGATATTCCAACTATTTCTTTCTTGCTAATACGAGTATATTCGATGGCTTTCAAGTTTAATTCGTCGGCTCAGTTTTCTCACTTTGCCTTCTCATTCACCTTCACACATTCCTTTTATTTGCGCTTCCATTGTCCATTGCGTGATATCCTCGTTTTCTACTATTTTTTCCTCCAGCCCTCATGTTTTTTGTTTAAAAAAAACGTCCGTTATTTTACGTTCTTGTCACTGATGGTTTTTCATTATTGGTGTTCAAATAATTTCTTACATGACGTTGTATCTTTAGCGAAGTCTTGCATCGTAACTCACGACTCAGCAATGCGGTAACTTTTGCCTCCCTAGCTACATCAAAATCAATCTCTAGAGAGTGGAAAGAAAGAGCTATTAAGTATGCACTATAAAGAACGAGGAATCAACGCTCAAAATGTGTTCAAACATAGGTTATCCTAATTGCAAGTTATGAAGAAAGTGGAAGAAAAGACAGAGAAAGGAGAGCGTAGGAGGCATGAAAACTGAAAGACGATGAATCGTTGCGTAAGAAAAAAGTTCCGAATGCCTATCTATTACTGAGGCAACCTTACAGTATTCCTCCTGAGAACACCAGTCCCCGTAGTATTGTATAGATAAACCCCGTAGTATAGATAGATAGAATAGTATAGATAAAGTATAGGGGAAGGCATCGAAGAAGAACACAAGTTCACTTCTAGGATAAAAAGCAAATCCAACTAAGCTAAGAATATCGTGATGAAAACAAACGTTTCGGATTATAAAAATCCCAACGTTCACCTAAAATTCCCTTCGAATTCCCTAGAATTTCTTTAGAATTCCCTCGAGCTTGCGTTTTTCCAGTAAGAATTAGTCCGACATTACTTCTTCTGAGAAGTCAATTATTACTCTCGATTTATTTTGTTGGTTTCAGGCGACTTCATAAGCAGTCCATTTCTAGCTCTACTTAATGTGAGCTTGTAAGCTTTCATTGTGCACTAGATGAAGATCAGCAATATGATGAATATGATCTGCAATATGCACTATATGAAGATCATCGATGTTTAACAAAAAATTTTCTCCGCATACCAATTGTTGTTAATGAGACTTGAAATTTGACCTCATCAGTAAATCTTTGCCCTTGAGTTAACTAAAGGAAAACAGCAAATGCTCTCGAAAAAAACTTACATCAATTCCAAACTACCAACTTTTCCAGGTAACAGAAAATTTGTGCGAAGAATCTTGCTTTTTCTTGGCTACATTTCCCTGGACATTTGACCAGAAATATCGTGAAAAATTTTGAACTCAATTGAGCGGAATATTTACAGAAGAACTAGCGCTTATTGTCCCGGGCTCGCGAGACCGAGTCCCGATATCGGAAAACTGTTCTGGTCGTCGCCGCTTTATTGAAGGGCGCAGAATTTCAAGGACTGCAGTGCGAGTGAACAGAAAAGTTGCGACACTTTTGGCTTAGCGTGTTGGCCTTTTCATTCTGCGCTGGAAAGCCACGCACTAAAAGGTGCGAGATACCTTCAATTCCATTCCGGAAAAATTCTCACTTTTGGTATCTTGACTTTCTAGTAATAGCTTGGACAAATTTTAGTGTCACTATGTGCATTTGTGCCGCACAGTGTTTCTTTTGTGAATTTAAAATTATTCATTCCGTGCAATCCTGTTATTCTCTGCCAAGCGATATTGTCTTCACTCGAAAGAAAACTTCAAATCCTCCCCTTGCTCCTATCTTCGTCTCCCTCCGAATGCCTATCTACAAATGGTGGACGACCCATTAATGGGTGGTTTGGAAAATTGTAACAATCCTTTTAAATCAATGGTATTCAATGGACCCAGTTAATGTCTAGTATTCATAAAATTACTAACAACTTTTGACTTCAAATTTGAGTTGAACATTGAAATTCAGTTTAACCCATCGCAATCAACGCGTTACCGAGCGAACCAATGAGTGAGTGGCAGAGCTGTGCGCTGCTCAGAGCGCTACATCGCCAGCCAGACACAGAGGCTTTAATGTTATTCTTTCATTGGGCTTCCTATCGCGGCCACTCAATTCCGTTGGTATTCGCCTCAGTTATCTTGTTAATTGTCCCCGTAAAAAGCTCCATTTTCATGCTACGATGTAAGATCATGTTGAATATCAACACAGCACCTGCTTCCCGCATTTTCATTTTTTTTCTTCTTTTTTTTTTGCTTTCAGGTTCTCTCGCCTTCACGCATCGATCGCAAATTCTGCCATTAAAGCTCATTTCTTACGAGAGAAGCTCGGATGTTTTCCTGGTGGCTTGAAAGCTTTGGGATTTTTTTCGAGGCAATATTAAGGCTCGGGATGGCGGTGTTATCAACGAACCGGTCTGGCTGGGCTGCGAGTGGGCTTGGGAGCTTGTCGAGACCCGTGTTTAGCAACTCTATAATTTGTCGCCAGTGTTGCCAGATAGCGGAGACAACCGCTCCTGCTGACCACACGATAGGCTGCTGACACTTGTGTCCACTGACCCAGGGGCATGCATGTTTTTCGCCGCCCTAGCGATTTAATTATTTGGGCGGCGAAAAACATGCATACAGGCAGCGAAAGAGTCAGACTGGGTTGTGTTCACTGACGTCATGCCGTCCATGCGCTTGTTGAAGTAGTCTTCCTAGTTTAAAGACCCATGCGAAAAACAATTTTAAGCAATTTGAACAATTCATTTGCCTCAAGCGATACAATAATAGATTGTTTCGTAAGTCTAAGACAATGGAGATATTTGAGTAGAGCTACTTGTGGGCCCAACTTCTATTCATGACTTCGATTTGTCTCCCCCAAGGGCTGCAGAACGTGACACTGATAACCTGCCAGCAAACTCACCATTGTGAGACCCTGTCACGAAACGCAAAATATTTCCATTTTGATCGAAATATGAAAACAAAAAGCCGAATTCTGGACAACTGCGCTGCTCAAGCTAGTCGAGATTGTAGACTTGGGTTAGTTGCTAAAATGCATTTAGTGGAATCCATCTATGCCTCGATTTCTAATGGAGGTTACCGCGAACTGCGGCCGCTGCTGGAGGAGAGAGTCACAAAAGCTTGAGCGAAAAAAACGAATTTTACCACGTTATTCTCCTCCATGCAAAACTGCAGCATAGTTAGTTTGATGTCCCAGTTTCCCACATTTTCATAAGAATTTTTGCTGCTTCTTACGAAGCTCCGTCAAATAAAAATTAGATGAATAACTAAACTCATTTCAAAATTCTCTATCATTCGCTGTGAGCTCTTCTTGGCACTGGCAACAATGTAGAATTGCCGTGTCCTTGCTGCGGGCATGTCCTTGCTGCGGGCCTGTCCTTGCTGCGGGCATGTCCTTGCTGCGGGCATGTCCTTCCTGCGGGCATGTCCTTGCTGCGGGCATGTCCTTGCTGCGGGCATGCCCTTGCTGCGGGCATGTCCTTGCTGCGGGCATGTCCTTGCTGCGGGCATGTCCTTGCTGCGGGCCTGTCCTTGCTGCGGGCCTGTCCTTGCTGCGGGCATGTCCTTGCTGCGGGCATGTCCTTGCTGCGGGCATGTCCTTGCTGCGGGCCTGTCCTTGCTGCGGGCCTGTCCTTGCTGCGGGCATGTCCTTGCTGCAGGCATGTCCTTGCTGCGGGCCTGTCCTTACTGCGGGCATGTCCTTGCTGCGGGCATGTCCTTGCTGCGGGCATGTCCTTGCTGCGGGCATGTCCTTGCTGCGGGCATGTCCTTGCTGCGGGCATGTCCTTGCTGCGGGCATGTCCTTGCTGTGAGCATGTCCGGCTCGGCCGTTGCTCTGCCCGTAAAACACACATGACGATAAAGAATAAAATGAGCCTCTCAGATAACAGCCTAACCAGAAAAAATTGGAGTAGAGATCCTTAAGAGGACAACATCAGGAGCTCTGATTCGGTTTGGCTCGATTTGGAGTATTTGATGCAAAAATTTGTTCTTCAGCTCATTTATTTAATAATCTGAAGGGCCTTAGTTCAGTGTTCTGTAGGGCCTTAGTTCAGTGATCTGTAGGGCCTTAGTTCAGTGTTCTGTAGGGCCTTAGTTCAGTGATCTGTAGGGCCTTAGTACAGTGTTCTGTAGGGCCTTAGTTCAGTGATCTGTAGGGCCTTAGTACAGTGTTCTGTAGGGCCTTAGTTCAGTATTCTGTAGTGCCTTAGTACAGTGTTCCGTAGGGCCTTAGTTCAGTATTCTGTAGTGCCTTAGTACAGTGTTCTGTAGGGCCTTAGTTCAGTATTCTGTAGTGCCTTAGGACAGTGTTCTGTAGGTCCTTAGTACAGTGTTCTGTAGGGCCTTAGTTCAGTGATCTGTAGGGCCTTAGTACAGTGTTCTGTAGTGCCTCAGCACAGTGTAGTGTAGGGCCTCAGTACAGTGTTCTGTAGGGCCTTAGTTCAGTGATCTGTAGGGCCTTAGTACAGTGTTCTGTAGGGCCTTAGTTCAGTGATCTGTAGGGCCTTAGTACAGTGTTCTGTAGGGCCTTAGTTCAGTATTCTGTAGTGCCTTAGTACAGTGTTCTGTAGGGCCTTAGTTCAGTATTCTGTAGTGCCTTAGTACAGTGTTCTGTAGGGCCTTAGTACAGTATTCTGTAGGGCCTTAGTACAGTATTTTACAGAACCTCAGATTCCAATGGTCTTTTTCGGTCGTTTAGTCTAGCTTGGATCTGTCTATCGGTCAGGCGTGATATAAAAATGTCATTAGCGGGAAAATGACATGGCAAAATTCTGTTTTCTCGCTTAAACATTTATAACTACCTCCTTCAAGAGTGCAGACGCGAATTGTATCAGTAAAATACGCAGTGAAATCTGTAGGTGATAAATTGTGTTGTGCAACTTGTGGGCTGTGAATTGTGGAGACTTTCCGGAGATGACGTGGCGTCGTGCGCCCTTCGTTTAGTATATACAATTAAGTAATTATTATTAATTGTTATTTAATAATTTTTAATTATTATTTAGCTGTTATTAATTAGTATCAATGATAAATTATTACCTTTTTTAATTAATTATTACTATTTAATAAATAAAATAATTAATTACCTATACATACCAAAAGAGGGAATGAATCTCATTTGATAGGAGCAAATGCATGCCCACTTCTGTGTGGCAGCGTTGCTTTAATGTTGCAGTCTGCTACGTTCTCCAACAACATCGCCAAATGAAAATGTTAGGAGAGTAGCAGACTACAACCTCAACATTGATGCAACGCTATCACACAAACGTCGGTGCATATTGGCTCGTATCAAATGACTTTCATAATTCACTCTATTACCATCCCTGAGTGCGGACGTGGCTCATGTGAGAACGCAATGTAAAAGTCACACGACTTGCTCCTTCCTAACACCATAAGGTCCCATACAATGGTACATATGTATCATCATGTGTACCATACTTGTACGCATCATCATGTGTACCATAATCACACTTATACTCGTATGTATCATCATATCACATATTTCATATCATGTGAATCATATGTAACGTCATATCATATGTATCATCATAACTTACCTCCAAATAACTTCGTCTAGAGTTCGGTCGGCTCACCGAGCAGCTGCGGCTTTAAGCTGTCCAGAGCTGCACACATTCGCCGCTCACTGAGTGAGTGCACGTAGACGCGAGAGCATGAACACTGAGTCCAGTGACATGGAGGCGCCAGGGCAGCAGGCCACGGCAATAAAAGATCAAAAATAATCTCACAAAAGATTAGAGAAATAAACTCACAAAAGACTAAAAAAAATAAACTCACGCTCGGGGATAGAGGGGGAAATATTCCGGATACCCCCCNCCCCCCCCCCCCCCTCCCTTCTTCCCCCTTTCCCCCCTCCAGCTTGGGTTAGTTTTTCGGAGGAGCACTTAGGAATGAATCGCAAGAGGACCGTCTTATGACCGGACAAAAACTGAACCCTTTTATAGGACTGATAAAGTCCTGGGCTGGTGAGCAGCAGGGCTGTGTGGCGCTAGCCATACAGGATGTGCCGTGTGTTGTCTTATTTATGTCTTTGTGCCTTCCTGGTGGTGTTGTGTCGTCTTGGCCTTTCGTTTTTGGATACAAATCTATTTAAACTTCGGCGTCCGTTGTGATTCATATTTCTGGTTTTGAGACTCTGCGTACTGCGGTAGAGTTCTTTCTTCATTTTGCCTTGCTTGTCTTGACAAAGTCCCTTGTCTCGCTGATCTGGTGTATTCAGATTCCTTGCCTCGCAGTGCACACATCGCGTATTACTCGTGCCACTTTTCACTTCAGGATGACACAGTTCTTGCATCAGAAAAAATAAACACTCCCGGGGGAAGATTTGTGGTCTGGAGTTGAAATTTAAGTAGGCCTTCGTTTCGTTGAAATAGAATACGAGTTTTGGTTTGTTACGAGCCACCTATTTCCGGTTCACTGCTGTTCTTTTGCCAGCACCCATTACTTTTGTATTAAATTTTCATCTAGTTTCATATACTTCTTTGAATCTTGCTGTCTTTGCGAAGGTTGATGGGACAAACCATGTGCGTAGATTCCCCCGTCCCTTAACTTGATGCTAAACTGTACCTTCCTCCAGGCTCTCTTTGGAACGTCTTTGTCGAGGTTTGGGAGGCTTAACTAACATCTTATGATTCTAATCTAATCATGTTCAGAACCATCAGAACGCTGTGAATGAATCACTTCCTCCGAGTTCAGGGAAGACATCGATTTCTCGCTGTAATGAGTAAACCCTTAACCGTCTAATTTTTATTCTCATATAACCGGTATCACAACCACCGTCATTAGACTGGCCCTAGCATCAGGTTGTCTCCAACATCACATTAGAGACGCAACTGCCACTTGGCAGTGAACTTCGAAAAACACATACGAGCATCTCCTTGACCAGGAATAAAGCAAACGAGCATTTTTATTGAGTGTGCCATGCGGGGAACGTGGGCCGTAGAGGGTTAATGAGACCAGTTCCCTTATACGCACGACATGTTAATTAATGCAGAAGGAGGTGTGCTGAATGCTGAAGTGGTGTGCTCTACTGATTGCCGAAGGTGCTGTACTGAATGCTGAATGCTGAAGGGGCTGCGCGACAGACAGTTGACGGTCGACTTGCCGCTGTCTCAACAGTTAACAGTTCGAGTTAACCGTGACAACCGTACCTTGGGCCGGACCCTCTACGCCGGTGATCTCAGTAAACAAAGTTGTTTGCACCGCCCTCTCGCAGACAAACTTCTCGGCGAGTTGTCTTGCATCTGCGGCGAGCGAAGCGGTCGTTCTCGATCTCGAGAAACTGAGCTCTATTTTGTTATTCTAAAGACACTTTGTAGGTCAAGTCACTCGCCATGAGTGTGAGTTTGTGTCATGAACCCCAAGTGTGATGTTGCAAATGAGCATTGTTTTACTCGTTAATTATTGCTTTATTTTGGATATTAAACTTCTTATTTCGTGGTGTTAAGTTCGTGAAGTTCTCCGCGGCGCGGAAGAGTAAAGATTACCAAAGCAGCGCTAAACTGTTCATAGAATTGTACACTTTCCTGCCGTTCAGAAATGGTGCAGGAAAACAGTAAAGACTCAATTGATCAATAAAGAAGCCTTTACTCGCGTCGTGCTCTACAGTAGGTTACATCCCATTTAAACACCCTATCTGCTCTCTCTCATGTATATGAGACCACACACCACATACCTAACCTAAAATACCACATTCCTAACCTAACACAAAACCGGTGCGTTGAGGACATGCTAGGAAAGAAATAAAATACGTCACTAATATACTACATTCGAGTTTTCAGTGAGTGTCCCGAGGTGAGGGCTAGGTAGGCCTTCGTTTTGTTGTATTAAAAAATATTTTGTTCTGCTCCGAACTTCTTCTCAGGGGGATACAACTCTTGCATCTATGAGAATTAACACTCTCTGGGAGAAAATGGGATGTCCTGAGCTGAGAGTTAGGGAGGCATTCCTTTTGTCAAAATTAAAAAGGCTTTTGTTTTGTTGAAGACCATCTTTTTCGAGTTCATTGCTGTTCTGTTTTTCAGCACCAATTACTTTGTTTTTCCACTTTTATCTTGTTTCATAAGCTTTCTTCTTAACTCACGGTGTCTGCGTGCTGGGGATCTCGTGTGGGGAACGCACATTGTGCATAGATTCCCCATTCCTTAAATTTTTCACTAAAAAGTACCTTCTTCCATGTTCTCTTTGGAACACCTTTGTTATGGTGATACGAAGGTTCAAGTCACTTACCGAATTTCTATTTTCATGCATTTTTTCTCCTGCTTTATGAATGGAAAAACAAATTTATGAAAAAAAATTGTGCTCTAATTTTTACTTCTATGCATTTCATCTTCGTACTTTACGAGTAGAAAAAAACTTGTGAGCTGAACAGTTGTGAGCGCATCACTGCCGTGAGCTCATTGTCTCCCGCACATGACCTCGTCCCTCAATCGAAGCCTGTGCCGAGGGAGAGGATCAAAGCAAAGCCCATTCTGTCAAAGGCTCCGAATGGCACAGAAAATGGAAATGTGCTCAGGCGAACCATTTCTTTTTGTAGAGCGATGATGTTCATGAAAACATGATATGAGTTCGAAAGTCGTTCTATTTGTACGAATGTAAAATAGGTCGGAAAGTAATTCTTCTTTACGAATATAAAATAGGTCGGAAAGTAATTCTACTTTCCGAATATAAAAAAGGTAGGAAAGTAATTATGTTATACGAATGTAAAATAGGTGGGAAAGTAATTCTGCTTTACGAATATAAAATAGGTAGGAAAGTAATTCTGCTTTACGAACGTAAAATAAATTGTAAAATCATATGTTGATTAGGATATAAAATGCATTGAAAAGTCATTCTTCTTTTACGAACGTAAAATAAGTTGTAAAGAAGTTCTGTTTTTATGAACGCAAAATGCATTGGAAAGTAACTCTACCTTACGAACGTAAGATAAATTGGAAAATTCTTCTTTCCGAAAATAAAATAGGTGAGAAAATAATTCTGTTTTTATGAACACAAAAGGTGTGGTGATCTTTGCACATGCTGTTCTCAAACCACATGTTCCATTATGCACGCTGCCCTACATTACTGCATGCTAGCACATAGTCACCAGCAAGAGCAGCATTGTCCTTCAAGGTCTCAGTTCTATTGTAATACTCTAATTTAAAAATAATTTGTTACTATAGGTTACAATCAGGCCGAACGTAGTCCAAAATTTTCATATTTTCAATTGAAATAAAAATTTGGACCTTTTGTGAGTATCCAACTCTTGAAAACTTTCTCAAATACCCTCCTCTTTCATCATGCATGTCCATACTTTGGATTAGAATACTTACAATGCACTTTGTAAAATAATCGCCGAAATTCTTCACAAGAAGGACATATGTGTTCATCTATCAAGAGGATCCTTCATTTACAATTTTTAACAATATCAAACCTAATTTATGAAGAAACCCAAGCTCAATTTATGAAGGGCCTATCCTCGAAACGGACGCACAGAAATACAGGGCTAATATTCCAAGATACTTCCATTAATATCCATGTATGCAAATGAGTCCCTGAGAACATTCCACCGGGAATTCGGGGATTCCTCTTCCAGACTCCACAACGCCTCCCTAACGGTAGAAGAAACAAGGTAGAGTCAAACCAGTCTTTCGTACGTCGACCGTGTGGAAATGATGACGTCATGGTAATGAACCAATAGCAGCGCTTATATTGCATCTGGCAGCACTGCTAGCCCCAAATCAGGCACCACTATTGGCCCAACGACATGTCACAATGGTGACGTCATAAATTTTGTCTGAAATGAAGCCGTTCTATTGGTTAGCCGAACCAGAGGAGGTGTATTTTCCCCCCATGGAAATGACTCTACCTTGTTTCCTCTACCGCGGCCTCCCCTCACGCGCCAGATATCAGAGGGCGTCCCTCGAGGTGCTCGCAAATGAGCTCAATTTTGGCATCTCATAATCCCGAGGTTTGCTTCCTCGGCGCGCGCTGGGAATGGGCGACTCGAATGCTATTTTCTTGATGCGTCTTCGTTTTGCTGTGAACCGCAGAAAAAAATCTTGCTGCATGCAAAGTGGCGTTGTTTTCGAATAAAAGCGTGCAGGCTGTCACCCAACGTTGCAAAAGAAAACCTGCTCTGTATCATGAGGACGTTTCTGAAAACATTTGAAAGTTTGACCGCGCGTGCCCGAGCCAACACTGAATGTAGCTACGGTTCCCTCTAACATTCAACGAGGGTATCCCTCGATGAGACCAACGTTCGACGTGGCGTTGTTCTCGAATTAAAGCGTGCGAGCTGTTACAGTGCAAAAGAAAACGTTTAGTATGATGACATCTCTCAGAAAATTCAAAAGTTTGTCCACGCTCGCACATTGTAATCGATCGCGTGCGCTGGCAAACCTGTACGATTGATTACCAGTTGCTGAGGTGTCTTAGTGGTCAAATTTTATTTGACGTTCAAATTTGATTACGTAGGCTGAGAAAAAAAGATTCTAACAATTCTGGCACTGAGGCCATGGAGATATCAAGAAAGAAAAAAATACTTTTTTACATTAATGGTTTTCCAAAATTCCTCCCGTCTGATTTTAGACCAATATAACAGCTCGATATGCTTTCATAGTTTTCAACATGACCAACTGAAAAATAAAGAAACAAAGTTTATGACAAGGTTTGTACTCGACATTAGAGAAGCTTGTGAGAGTCGTCAGGCAATTCCAAACTTAATATATAACCCAAACATTTCATTGACGAACAAGCCACTCGCCGCACACTCCGCATGAATGCAAGCCCTTCAATAATGTAAATCCAAGATTCCCTTCAGTTTCTGGAGAGGATTTGGATTTGTTTTCAAGTAATGAAGCCTCGTTTTAATATTGCACGAGATGTTATGGCATCTCCAACGTACGTGAGGGATGTGTGTGTGTGTGTTTGTGTGTGTGAGTGTGTGCACTGTACAGGCCTGAGCTCGAGTGAATGGAAGGAGGGACGAGACAAGGAACTCGAGCGCGGGCTAAATTAGACATGAGCCTCGCATGTCTCGGTTCTTCAAGACAGCAACAATGAAGGTGTATTATAAATGCCCAGGGATGAGCAAAGTTATGAGGCATCTATCATTTCATGAACGCATTCCGCAACGCACATAACTAAGAGGTTCTGTCAGCAAACTTGGAACCGAGTCCTGGAGCTGCCTAGATTTGCTCCCCACGAGGCTGGACATTGGCGTGTCGTGACGGTGACGGATGGAGCCGGGAGAGATCATGCACTTTTTAGTGAACTTCTGGCGTGGTCTGGTGATACTGGGGAACTATGCACACTGCGTCAACTTTGGACACTGCGTAGACTTTGGACACTGCGTAGACTTTGGACACTGTGTAGACTTTGGACACTGCGTAGACTTTGGACACTGCGAAGACTTTGGACACTGCGTAGACTTTAGACGCTGCGTAGACTTTAGACGCTGCGTAGACTTTGGACACTGCGTAGACTTTGGACACTGCGTAGACTTTGAACACTGCTTCGACTTTGGACACTACGTCGACTTTGGACACTACGTCGATTTTGGACACTACGTCGACTTTGGACACTACGTCGACTTTGGACACTGCGTAGACTTTGGACACTGCGTAGACTTTGGACACTGCGTAGACTTTGGACACTGCGTAGACTTTGGACACTGCGTAGACTTTAGTCACTTCGAAGAAAGTAGACTACAGAAGACAACAGCCACCTCGAGCTCTGTATTTACCTCTCGACTTGCGGACTAAAACAGAATTTCGCAAAATTAACTGGCAGTTCTGACTTTTTGCGCATGCTTAATACAAATTATTTTGTGTTCGTAGGTGCTTCTCACTCAGTGATCAATCTCCTTATAATCGATGAAATGCTAATATGCGTTGAATAATATCAGTTTACGAACAAATATAGAAGCAACTTCAATTTGCGTTAATAACTCAAAACTATTTCCCACCAAACTCACACACAAAAGTTTTCTTCAATATTGAAGTATTCTTCGTTGAATTCCTTCTTCTAACGTACTGAACATTTAAAACACTCTGACGATTGATATGCAATCTACAGTGTATAAAATCAAAATGTAAAACGCCATTTTAATTTTGCGTACCGTCAAATCGTTCCTATGAATGCGACACTGATGTTGAACTTGTGAAGCTTGCGTGAGAATTACAATAACATTTCTTCCTTCTGTGTCATCCATGCTGAGTCAGCAAAGTTCCTGTCTCGCGTCCTGCACACTTGCAGCCACTCCGGCACTCTTGCGGCCACTCCGGCACACTTGCGGCCACTCCGGCACACTTGCGGCCACTCCGGCACACTTGCACTGCTGCAGTGAACCGTCTCTCTTCGGTCGCTCCTCACCTGGTGATTTAGAAAATGTTCATTTTTTCATAGAAAATGAAATTTTTCACAGAAAACAGAAAATGTGAATGTTTCTATTGCCGACTATCATTATTTAATCCTGGAAAATAAGGCGGAAGGCCTCGAATTTAGTTGGAAACGATGAAATCAGCATAGCGATCGAGAGTAAATCCTTGTGGTCCTTGAACAATTTATGTACAACAAGCGATACAGAAGTAGATTGTTTCTTAAGTCTAGTACAATGGTCTAATTTGAGTATAGCTACCTGTGGGCGCGCATAAGTTCAGCTACTTCTAGGGCATCCTACCACCAACGCTGTTCTAAGGTGTACAATAATGTTTAACCTAATTCATTTAAGCTAGATACTCACTAGACAGAACAATGAATTAGTTCACTCGACATCCGATGCTTAATTTTTACGATAGTAAAATTAATTCATGCCTCCGCCATATGGGCTATTTGTGAACAATATATTCTAGAAAAGACTTCAGAACAGACTTAAGATTTTTGTCATTAATCATGGCGAATTACTCTATCAGGATGAGTCATGTAGGAAAAAAGATTTGACTTGGTTAATTTATGTGATTAGAATTCCGGTAGAAAAAGGGCTTCAAGATTAGTGCTTGACATATTTTAAGGTGGTGTTGGGTTAGCAGCCTGTGTAGACTGCTCTTAAAACAAGGTACCCACTTGCATACATTTGCTGAGTTGTTTGCTCAATTCAGTCCATTTATAAGAAAGAAAAGAAAAGAAAAACAGTTTTTTCCAATAGAGATGGGATGGGATAGAGATATATTTATAATAAAATAAGTAACTATAAAGTTGCATTTAACATTTATAATAATGTAAGTCACCACAAAGTAGTATTTAATATTTGTAATAACGTAAGTAACCATAAAGTAGCATTTAACATTTATAACAGAGTAAGTAACAATTCAACTCGCTGCGGGTAGCCGGCAACCACACGCCGCCGCCATGTTGTATGGAAATTTGTGTCAAGTCTACGGATATAACTGCCCCACTTTCGTAGATATGCTGTCTTTCATCAACTATCGAAGTGAGAGAATCATGCAGTACTTATGCTGGATGTTGCCTCGATATATTAAAGCTAAGATACCTCATGCCATTTTCACCTGTTTTCCTTGTATGAGGCGCATCTTATGTACGTTGTGTTACATATTTCTGATTAATTAATTTAATTTTCTTTCTGATTAATTTCTGGTCAACGGTTAATTTATTTATGGACTGCAGATAGGCAACAAAAATTTGTATACAAACTTGATAGCAGTGAGCAGAATGACTACTCAAGATCAAATTATCCATTATAAAATTGGTATCTTCTCTCAAATGGGATTAGGTCTGGAATAATCTACGCATTTTCTGGCTTTTCTCAGTATTCTGCTCGCTTTATAGCCTACATTATTTCTTCTGGGGAAAATTCTAGTTTTTTTATACGCAACTGAGTTCTCAAATACAGTAGAATACTAAACTTCAGTAATGATTCTGAGTGAGCAGTGGATCTAATGTCTCGTACAAGTATACCACACCAAGAATAGACCTCACACATCAAGACAACCCTGCAAATAACTTCATTCAAATTTGGCCTCAGCTCCCAGTCTAACGTTTTCGCTGGAGCATGCATGTTTTCCGCCGCCTAGACTATTTAATTACTGCGGTGGCGAAAAATATGCATGCAGGTGGCGAAAAAGTTAGACTGGGTATTGCTCAGCGAATGAGGGAAGCAGAGATGGACAAACGACTCTCCGCAGAAACCGAAAATTGGAAGTGTTAAAAGCACCGCTATCCTGTCAGTAGAGACATCAGACGATGTGGACAAGCATCGCAATGACCGCACTGTCAGATCTCTCTTGCAAATTATGAAAACTCGCGCTAGTTGATACTATACTAGTCTTTGCTATACTAGTCTTTGCTATACTAGTCTATGCTATACTAGTCTATGCTATACTAGTCTATGCTATACTAGTCTATGCTATACTAGTCTATGCTATACTAGTCTATGCTATACTAGTCTATGCTATACTAGTCTATGCTATACTAGTCTATGCTATACTAGTTTATGTGGTGATAAGACAATAATGGTATAATATGGCAAAACTTCAATTCTTGAATTAAAGTTCCGAAGTACAAACTCTGCGTGACAACACTACACAAAGGAAACTATATTATTTTAACCTTACAAGCTGCCGCCACTCAAGTTTCCTTGTATCGAGCTCATGGTGCAGTGCTGTTGCAGCTGTGTAACAGGTGCTACAGCTGTGCAGTTAACAGGTGCTACAGCTGCACAGTGAACAGGTGCTACAGCTGCACAGTTAACAGGTGCAACAGCTGCACAGTTAACAGGTGCTACAGCTGCACAGGTAACAGGCACTACAGCTGCACAGTTAACAGGTGCAACAGCTGCACAGTTAACAGGTGCTACAGCTGCACAGGTAACAGGTGCTACAGCTGCACAGGTAACAGGCACTACAGCTGCACAGTTAACAGGCACTACAGCTGCACAGTTAACAGGTGCTACAGCTGCACAGTTAACAGGTGCTTCAGCTGCACAGTTAACAGGGGCTTCAGCTGCACAGTTAACAGGTGCTTCAGCTGCACAGTTAACAGGTGCTTCAGCTGCACAGTTAACAGGTGCTTCAGCTGCACAGTTAACAGGTACTACAGCTGCACAGTTAACAGGTGCTCCAATATCGCAGCAGCTGCACACTAGGACGTGCCACAGCCCTTCACTAAGCACACATTTAGCCTTCACTAAGCACACATTAAGCCTTCACTAAGCACTCATTTAGCCTCCACTAAGCACACATTTAGCCTTCACTAAGCACACATTTAGCCTTCACTAAGCACACATTTAGCCTTCACTAAGCACACATTATGCCTTCACTAAGTACACATTTACTCTTCACTAAGCACACATTTAGCCTTCACTAAGCACTCATTAAGCCTTCACTAAGCACACATTTACCCTTCACTAAACACACATTTACCCTTCACTAAGCACACATTTAGCCTTCACTAAGCACACATTTACCCTTCACTAAGCACACATTTACCCTTCACTAAGCACACATTTACCCTTCACTAAGCACACATTTACCCTTCACTAAGCACACATTTACCCTTCACTAAGCACACATTTACCCTTCACTAAGCACACATTTAGCCTTCACTAAGCACACACTTAGCCTTCACTAAACATACAGGCGCGCTGCCGTCAGTAACAGGGCGCAACCAACGCTCCTTGGTGCGCTGCGACCGTCTCTAAATACCGCGCAGGCTTCGCTCATTAACAACAGAGGAGACTTAGTGTCAGAGCGCCCAGCTGCTGCTAATAACTGCGGCCTGGACAATGTCTAAACTTCGAAAATATCCAAACTTCCTTTGTGTGGCGCTCCTGTGCAATTTAGAGTGTCTTTAAAGCGAAAATAATGGATTCATAGATGTTTCTGCGTTGGAGAATTCTTGTTTGTAAGCCAATGATTAAAATAGATTAATTTTCGTGAAGTGAAGTGTTTTGTTATAGATTTTATCTGCTTTCGTTTGGGAACTTTTTGTTACTGGTAAATCCAATTTTTTTCTCCATGCTATACCGTCCCTGTGCTCATGAACAACACTTGTAATTCGGCGAAGTAGCACAATAATTATTGCTGTTAAAATATTTGCAGATAGTCAGAAAAATTTTAATAAATAATTCAATAAGTTAATCAAGACAATTTGTGTAACAAGTCTCGCCTGAATTTTAGAGATAAAGTTCATTAAATGAATAATTTTAAAATATAGCGGGTGATCTATTTACACAGCTTAATTAACTATGAGGGACAGAGCGAGAGCTTTGATTGAAAACAATTTACTTGAAATTCTCTAAATACCACAAAGTTCGTTTTAAAAGATTTTTCATCCTTTTTAAAATGAAATGAATTCAAGCAACACTTCATTTAAATACCGCAATTTTTATTTCAAAAAACTTATTCTTTTTTAAAAATGAAATGGATTCTATCAAAGCTTCATACATCGCTGTTTCAATAAATTCCTCGGGTTGTTGTAAGGGTTGTGTGAAGTTTCACATGCAAGCCATGATCCTCTCTAAACGAGCTCCACGATCTTCAATTGCACGAATCCATATCATCCCCAGTGAGCCCTCGCACAATTCCTCCTCACTGGAGCTGAACGACATACAATGCCAGCACCAAATAAAACGCTACCCCAAAATTGCTAGTATGCCGGCACATGGCGGTAGCAGAAATGATATTTGCCCTGTACATAGGAATGATAAGCTGGGGAATATCGAACACACCGATGAAACGTCTCTGTAGCGTCGTCGGTGGTGAAACGTCCTATATTATAATAATAATAATAATATTAATAGTCATAGTAATTTATGGTTTGAGAAATAATATTCAAGTTTTAAATGCT
>JACJUY010008959.1:12168-26314 GCA_014220935.1 Platorchestia sp. MABIK | reverse complement strand
TGGTAGGATGCCCTAGAAGTCGCTGAACTTGTTCGGGCCCACAGGTAGCTATACGTAAATTTGATCATTGTACTAGACTTAAGTAACATTCTACCTCTGTAACACCTGTGGTAAATAAATTGTTTAAATTGTTCAAATTGTTTAACTATCAAAATATGGATAATTTATAACAGACTAAGGCGCATCTGATCTCTGCAGGTGATTTCATGTTTATAATCAGTACTTAGAAATACTGTAAACGAATTAATTTGTCTAAATTAATCCATTAATAAAGTCATTACTTAAGGATTATCTAATTTGATGTTTTTCTGCAATTAATTAATTTAACAATTAGGTAATGCTGAACACCTCAGAAATCCTAGTAAAGGGACTTAAATATTAATAGATGATAAGACATATAGTTTTTAAAACTTTTACAGTGCAAAACTTCATATCTGGTTTGAAAACGTTCAAATTTTGTCTGATGCATTATTGAAAATTACCCAAAAAATAACTTCCATGAAATAATATGTTCTGTACCAAATTGATTGATACTAAAAGGTGATGAGAGATAATTTAATATGCTCTATTTGAAAAGTGCCATATCCCACATTAACATTTTAAATTTATTGATGTTCGATAATTAATATCAGGACGCAATTATGGTTATCCCCAGTCGAGCCGGTACCCATTTACAACACTTTTGTTAAGTTCTACCGGATTCAAACTTGAGGAAACTGACTTCGCACTGCAGATTCTTTCTCAGCCATTCCATGAGTAAAATGAGAGCCCTTACTTCTAGACCACGGCAACCAGTTTGACACTCCAGACATTTTTAAAATATGAGTGCAGCATAGAAAATTTCTATGTGACAGTAGACATCAGTTAAAAACAATCGATTTTGTTACGTTAAGATATTTGACGTCAGAAGAAGGCATTGGGTGTTATCGAATAAAATTAAGTTTTAATATTTCGTATAGTGATGCCATCTTGCGAGAACTCTAAATTCAATGATCATAATGATTTAAGCTTACATGACCCATTCTCAGTAACTTCCGGTTAACTTTCATCCAGCTCTGTGTCCATGAAGTCCATCCAACTCTCAAGTGCTGGTCACTCTAAATTTCACTTCGATATGATTTAGTTCAGCATTGAAACATTAATGCGGTGAGTTATGGATGATGGGCACTAATGCCGGCATAATCCTGAAATTGTGGCCCGTGCAACTGGTGCAGCAATCTGATACTAGCCTCTTCCCTCTCGACACCCGCTATGACACCCGCGGACCAGCCGACGGGTCAGTGTGAGGTCGGGAGCGACAGTGGTAAGGTGTCGGATGATAGGTGGCGCACTCGGCTTATCAGAGAGGGACGTTCAACGCGAGATTAAGGCTACAGCCTCACTTATGAGTGAAACCAAAACATATTCGTTCTGCTCTGAAATTACTGAAAATGTTTATGCGACTTCAGTTGAAACTTCCATTTTACGGTCAGAAAGTGTGCGGGTGTATTTATGTCACGAGAGCGGTTCCTAAGTAACCGCTTCTGACACAAACTACTGCCCTCTTTACTAAACCATAGATGAATGTTGAAAGATAGATCTCTAGGCTTACAACGTCTCATTAGGCTCTGATTAACAGAATATAAGGTTTTAACCGGTAATTCTTTCATTTGTTTTGATTTACTTTACATGAAATTAAATCATGATTGTCTAAGCATTAAAAATATGAAGAAATACATGGTGGCTAACTTAACAAAAATGGGCAGCATTTTTTTCAGCACTACGCACGAGCGGATTTTGTGCCAAACGGTAAGATTATTAAATGACGGATGCACAAACAGAGTCAGTATATTTATTTACGAACCAGATTAACGCACATTTGACCCCTGCTGATGATTTCTTCAGTTTAAAAAAGAATTTTTGGAAATATGTCTAGAGTTATCATGAACAAATTTCCACCTAGTTGAAATTAATTAATCAAAAAATTACTGCTCAATTAGAAATCATTTTATTACATAAATAGTATCCCCACATAAAGTAATGTCCTCACTTTGCTCTAGAGCAGGTAGCAAGTACTTATGGGTGACATGTAGGTACTGATTTGTACTCCTAATATTCTGTAGAATATAGTATCTCCACTATTTTTCAAAATAATTTGGCATAACATGCTGCCGTTGTGGGCTTTTTTGCTCGATTTTCTAAGACTTCATCGAAAAGTTCGCCGTTTATTTTTTCTACTGTATGTAACCAAATAATTTAAATGCACTCTTTCAATGTTCTTAAAATAGTTATGCACAGTTTTTTGCTTCTTTAGGAGACGCACTCCATGCCGTGGATTTTTTTTTCTGTATCTTGGATGTGTTTACCAGGGTCCCCCTCGTCAGCTTTTCTAGTTTTACGCATGCTTGAGATCTACTTAAGAAAAGAATTTGAGTTCTGAGCATTGAAAGATCCTATATTATTATCTTAATGTTTGAATAATTAAACTGATTCTCATGGTTGAGAAATGGGTGAAGAGGAAGAAGGAGCTGGTGAGATGACCAAAGAAGCTAGTGATTCTGAAAAAGAAAACATCAAAAGGATCTTGTCTCGTAACGTAGATACCGGAGCAGGTGAGACAATTTCTAGAAATAAAAAGACTGTCACGTCGTCTGACAAAGATGGCAGCGAAGACTCTAAGAAAAAGATTGTCAAAGTTCCTAAAAAAGAAAATGCTGACTCGGCGAAAAAAGACATTCCCGCTCCCAAAAATAGTGACAATAAAGCAAATGTCTCGTTATCTAAAAAAGAACAGGGTAAAATCTCTAAAGAAAATAAGAACGTCGATTCTTCTCAAAACGATGACCGTGACGGAAACACAGCGACCGATGGTGCACCTGAAAATAAGTTGGCGGAAGCAAATTTTATGAAGGAAATGACTGGTATCAACGAAATGGTTCTAGAGGTAAGGTCAAACATATATAAGCAAAATGGAGGTGGTCTTCTCCAACAATATTTTTTTGTTGTTTTTTCTACTTGTTGTCTTTCGTATTTTAGTGACAAATTTGATTGCTAAATATGTTTGATTTCAGCTGAACGGGACCAGTGCGGGAAAATTTTTCTGAACGTGAGAAGCAATTACTGACAGCACGCAGTGTAAGTTTTGATTTATTAGACACATGTTTCATAACCATGATTATATTGGGGCAAATAATAAGTAGTTACTTGTAGGTTTTTTGCAGACGGTTCATTTTGTAAGCCAGTCTAGTTTTAGATTAAGAGACGTTATGTACTTCACAATGCTGTTAAATTTATTGTTTTCAAATTTGTTTGGTTGTTGTTTACTGGTAGCAAATGTTATTTGTTTTGACTGATTATTTGCCTTAAATTCTGCAATCACACGAGTTACCGTGAATTTTTCCGTCACTGTGACAGGTAACATTCAAAGTCTTCAGAATGTGAGTAACATTCCGAGTCTTTAAGCTGTTCAGCTCATAGTGCGCTGCTGCTGGATAACAATCTGCGGCTGCCCATTTAATATTCAGTCAAAATAGCTGCTGGCATGCCTACGGTATTCGCGGCCAATATCCCTCACATCAAAGCTAACGTTCTCATTGAATGCACATAAACAATAGTTTTGTCTCGCACGTCGCACATGTGTATTCTGGTCTACAGCTGCTCTTTAAACTTCCTTCAATTTGGGAAATTTGACGGCCAGTAAAGTTAAAAATTGCTGCCAGTATTTGTTCGATGGGGTTTTTGTTCGCTGTTGTAGGCCGTGCTTAGGCAGGATTTCGATAAACGTTACTTAAACGAAATATTTTCCATCGCATCTAGTTTCATACATACATTTTAAATCAAGTCAGAAGAAAATCTCTCCAAAAGATTTTCCAAACGTAGATACGTGTGTTGGAAAGCTAATGAGCAACTTGGACTGATGTTTCTTAGAACTTGCATTCATTTAGGCTCTTTTACTGAACTTTTTCTATTAGACGGGCTCATGTGCAGATGTTTTGTTGTAAATGTTTTGACGTCATCTGTGTGTATGCATTTGAAGGCCATTCTCAAGAATTTCAGGATTGATTTACCCATTAAAAGAGTGCTTATTGAAGTCACAGAATCAATTTACTTGGAAAACCTTGTATTTTTGAGACCTGTAGTACTATGCAGTGCGCGTGCTCTTTTTGACAACTTAGGTGTTTTTTGGAAACGCGGCTTTCAGGCGAAGTGTGCGCAACTTGTGCGTTGAGGTGCGCTCAACTGTCGCCAGTAGGAAGTACTTCTGACAGCACAGTCTCTTGACAGAACAGGACGGCCAGAGCTGCTCAATTCTCAAAAATAGTGCGTATCAAATCGCTGAGCAGTCTAGTTCTCTTTTTAGCTTTGTTGGGTCTTGAATCGCTGCCTAAAATTATTTCCCCTAAAGTTTTACACGAGTTTACTATATTTTACATATATTCCTAAAGTTGAAGATTTTGTCATATTAAATCGTGCCGTACTTGATGAGTGGTGGAAAATTCAAGAATCTAGAATTATATACGATAACAGAGAATTCTCTTTTCTCTGATATTTCTGCTGTCGCGGTATATTTTGCGTCACTATTGAGGTATAGCTGTGATGATGGAATAATTCTACCAGATTGAAAACGAGGTTACGCTCTTTTTGCCCTGAGGAAAATTTTTTGTTCCGTGTTTTAAGCCCTTGAAGATACATTTGTATACCATGCAAAAATTTCAGTTCTGGAAGTTCATTGTTTGAAATTTACTCTTGAAATTCAATTTAGTGCCACTGTTTAAATTTTTTTGTAACACATAATTCTTAAGAAAATTTGTGTACCACCGTTACTTCGAATAAGAAAAACATAAATTTGCGCAAAATGTTTACTCATACTCACCGTCGGCAAGTCCTCTATCCCACGCGCTGAAAAGTGTTAACCGTCGGTGGTATTTGACACATTTAGTGTTTCGTTACGGTTTTGTGCGCATTGAAATTTTGCATGCAAGTACAAAGAGATATACTGTAGATTTCTGAGAAGGAGTTTTGGACTTGAGACAAGCTGACTTCTGACTCTTATTGAGACAAGCTCTCGGGGGAAGTTCCGAAATGTCCTATCAAATCCTGCGCAGTTTCGCAGGGAACTTGCCAGAATTTTGTCAAAGTGTTTAGCAAGACCACTGTCTTTTTTAGCAATGTACTATGAGTATCGTGCACGTATACTTTATTATCATCTCGTAACTTTGTGTGTATCACGTAGGAGTTTTCTTTAATAATGTGTAATGAATGTTCGAACTTACGAACTATTACTGAGGTGACGCTATATTCAATTTGAAGTCTTATTGAATTGTGTATATCCAAAAATTGCCCTTCCTTTAAATTTTAAGATATGTGTTCGATTCTCTTCTAATGAGCGCATTTGAATCAAACCGACCTATTTGAATTATATCGCTTTAACGATCGATAACGATATTATTGTTCGGCACTTCTCAGCCATGCTGAGAGTGCAGTGCAATTATTCGTGACGGTGATTTTAGAGTGATTGATAGTTCGTTCCGTGATTTGGAACTTAGTATTTTAAAATCGTTGCATATTTTTAGCAAAGAAAACAATTTTAAACAACATGTTTAACTCGTATTCCCTCCAGATAGTTAATGCATTTTTGTTTTTTTCTATTTTTTTACTACGTTTCCGTTGATTTAGTCTGAGATTCATTATCTAACGTAGTTTGATGCTTGCATAGTATTGATCAAACTTTGCATTTCACGGAACTGATGATAGATCTAGTCCAGAAACATTTGTGATTTTTTCACAAATAGACTAATTTTATTTTCGTGTCCTTCGCTTTCAAATTTTTAGTGAATCTGTGATAAAAGCAAAGTGAACTTCTGTCTAGGAACGCTCTTTTAACTACGTGCAACTACGTCCGCACACGAACCCTAATTCGCGCACGCTTTCCCCTTTTTATACTCTGAACAATAGAAAACCTGCGAAAAATATTTAAGCGTGAACATTTATTCATTCGTTTCGTTTGTGGCTGGTTGTACGCTTTGTACAAAGTTTTCGGAAGCTTTCTTCAGCTCTTATTTTCACCGCACAAAAATATTTAATGCTGCCATTATTTCGGGAGAAAATTTCCCTGTTAAGAACGTGATTATTACGACGTGGGTATTTCGATATCCATGTGTGTGTGTATCAACTGAGGATCTTTACGTTAAGATGTTTTAAAAAGCAATGCTATTTTTTGTACCATCTTCATTGGATATAAGCTGTTTTCTTATTCGTATCATGTTCCGCGTGAGTGGTACGCGCACATTGCTGTACATTCCTCAGTGCTTATGTGAGATAAGTTAGTTCGAAATTGCTGAGCAGGCGATTTTTGTATGCTCAAATTTGAAATTAAAAGTTTTTAGCAATTTTAAATATACCAAACATTAACTGGGTTCATTAAATGCCATTAAGTTTAACAGATTATTAAAAATTTTCAAACGACTCGTGGATAGGACGTTTCGCCGAGTGAAGAACTTAAGCACGACCCACCGATGGGTCGTCTCGCAAGTGACGTGTTGAGGTTTTCTTCAACTACGATATAACCAACAAAGGAGTAGATTTATGGTGAAGGGAATCTACCCTATTCCTCCTCTGGGTTACTGAAAGGACGTTTGACAATCTATGCATTTGAAATCTGGCAAGAATATCCAGTTTTCTTGTTGCCTAAATTGAAGTCTGAGTCATTTTTGTTAGTTCTTAGTTAATTTTTTTCCATAAGCGATTCAAGTTATTTTAGAGTTAAAACACAAATAAAAGTAAGACGTCATGGTCCTTTAATTTCGTTCTTTAGTTTTAGATGCTTATTGTAAAACTAAGCATATCTTCTTTCTATAAAAATGTGAAATCGTTTTGAGCTTCCGAGCTGATTGTTGGGTAGGCTTCTTTTCTTGACAAGAATATTTTTTTTGTAACGGACCGTTTTTTCAGTTCGCTGCTGTCATGTTTTTTTTTAGCACGTGTAACTATTTTCTTCCACTTTTATCTCATTTCATAACTTCCATTCTCAACTCTCGGTTTTTATGCGCAGGATGTCTTGTATGGGAGCACTCCTTGTGCGTAGATTCCGCGTCCCTAAAGTCTATACTAAATGGTGCCTTCATCCTTATTTGCTTTGAGCTACTTTGCTGTGGTAAGGGAGGCTGAAACTCACATATAATCTAATGTGCGACATCTTTTCGGTTGCAATATGCTTGCTGCCAAGGTGACCTTACCACCAGGTGTGGATGTTCCGTGCCTGAAATGGCAGCCTGCCGCCATGCATCGCTGCGGCAAATGTCAGGAGCACCGCAGTGTGGCAGCCTCGTCTCGCATGGTGGCAACGTGAGAACTGGTAGTCCGATGTGCCTCTTGCTTAGACAAAGCCATCAAGCTCAGGCCTTTCTATGTTTAACACGTTAGGAGAGCCGGGTTAATGAAGTTCAATATTCAACTCAGACGATAGTTAATTTTAGAGATCAATTTAAAAGTAACGAACATTAAATAGATCGTGTTTTCATTTAGTTTCGAATTTGTATATATGAAATTGAGTTTGTGACTCGGTCGGTCAGCAGCGTTATGGAAATGTCCTCAATGACTACCGGTGGGTCACGTCGCCCTCAAAGTGTTAATACTCAACCAAATAGAGCAGTCACCATACGAACAACCCTGTAGGTTTGCCTGATTATGAAATCCTCAAGTAAAGGCATTTTTATGTACAATTTGATCGTAAAGAGCAGTCAGCATCTGGAAACCTAGCTGGTTTGCCCAATGGTAGATGCTTTTCATAATCAAATATCATTTGAAAAAACCTAAACTTGAGAATTACGGCCAGAAAAGTGTCAATCTGGCCACACTTGTTGGGACGATGTCCGCGTGTCTCAACTATTGAATATGCTGCTGCACTTGTGTTCCGGATTAACTGTGAGAAGATGAATTTTGAGAAATGAACGTGGTGAGATGTGTGCGAATAGGAATCCATGCGCAAACACCGCGATTCGTTGTTAATTATCGTTGCTCATGCGTGAATTATCGTTGCTCATTGGTTAATTGTCGTTGCTCATTGAATCATCGTTACTCATGAATATTAGGGCTCATTTGGGACATTGAATTTACCCAAAGCTTCCCTGAGTTGCGAGTTTAGCATGAGCTTCCCTGAGTTGCGATGCAGCAAAGTATTCTGAGACTAAGTATAATAAGTAGCAAGAGTATGAAATTCATGACTGTTACGCAATGGGAAAGTTGAAAGGATGATGGCTTCAGGCTCTATTTTATGACTGTTAAATATATGAATTTAAGTTCAAAGGGAATGAATATTGTTTAGGAGTGGGAAATGCATGGTTCTTCGTAACTTTGCTGATAATTTACATGATTTGAACCTGAATAGACTCGTGGATTAAGAACAGTATTTTATTTGAACTGAAATAAATTCGATTGAATAAAATTTGAACTGAATCTTTTAAGTGGACGAGTTTAATGAAAATACCGGGTTAACTGAATAACTTTTTAGTGTGCGAGAATTCGTACAAAGCTTCCAACAGCAGAAATAAGTTGCATAATAAAACGTTTTCCTGTTTTTTTTTGCAACGCTATGGCAGAGCGTTAATTACACTCCGGGTAATTCAAGAAGGCCTGAGGTTCAATCTCACTTTTAGGAGGTTCTTTGTAGGAGGAAGTGAGCAAGCTCCTCTAGTGATGTAAAAAACGGAGAAGAATATTAGGAGAGGTTATACTTGTAAGAGGAACGGTTCTACTCAGATGAATCTACATTTCATTTTGCCCTCCTATTGTTCGCTAAAATCCATTGCAATTTCAAACAAAATGATATCGCTAGCTTGAAACGATTTCTAAACTGTGCCTTTTTTAACATGTGTAGCGTGCTTATGAATCATCAAGGATTTCACGTGGCTCGGAAGTGGTCTTCTGACCGATTCCTGGTAGCGGTGTGGAACTCGTGTCCGCATTCATCTTGCTTTGCTCAGCTCAGGCGCATTGCGGGCATTCAAGTTGTAATATTCGTTATGGAGTTAAACTCCCTTGCGGACTTATGAGATAGACATGAAGAGCGAAGAACTCTTGAAACTTTCCTGTAACTTGCCTCTCCCATTCGACGGCTTCCCTTCTGACGGTTTAGGGCATTTCATGTAATGTAGAAGTTTTATGAAAAACAGGGGGATCAAGGAACACAGATGTCAAAAAATGCAGTGAGGAGTTGAATAACACGATAAAGAATTTGAATGTTTATAGCGTTAGCATGAGACTACTCGTCCTGCTGTGTTTTGCACAGGTAAACATTTAAACCAGTGGACAGTTGTTTTCTTTGTTAGCAGAGGGAGAATTTTACTGAAAGTTCTAGCTTGATGTTTTGATTAATCAATTACTTCTGGTGTATTTAAATGTTTTCCCTTACGGGGAGCAATCCATTTGTGAGAAGACATCTTATAAATGTTCATGGTTTAAAGCTCCGTAGGAAGCTAGTGTTAAAATTAACGCAATTTATTAAGGTAATCAACCAGCCTTTAAGATTTGAATAGGAGATTAGTGAGTCTTTAAAACCTTACGTGCAAACTGAGCGAAGCTTGTTTCAATTTGAAGGAAAGAGCAGTTCTTATTTGTTCAATTCTTCCGGAGGGATTTAAAAGCTACCAATAAGCAGGTTTCTCTTTAAAAATTCGATGGTTTGGGAAAGTTTTGCTTGATGTCACACTCCAATTGACTGTTCAATATTTGAAGGATCAAATGCATAATTTATGGCTAGTAAAGTCAATACAACGTCTAACTGTATTCAGAATTGGAACGCTGTCGTGTCATCGATCTTCGATCGCAGCGCGGTGCAGAACGTGCCAGTCAGGTTTGTCAATATTTCACGAATGCTCTCCGAGGACAAATGCTCTGAATATCTCTTTTTGAATTTAATAATACGTGTTGTTTGAGGTCATCTCATTAATGTCAGATGTGATGTGATGAACAGTCTAACGGCATGACGTGCAGTGAGGGCAAATATTACACTGCAGATCCAAGAAACTCAGCTCCCTCTTTTCTTATTTTGGATCTTTTCCAGATGCCCCGCCACTGATGCAACACATAAGTTCACCCACTTGTAACTTTTGAAATAATACACCTATCAACTTCAAATTACTCTCAAACGAAAGATTGAAACATTCTTTGGTTTGAGAGTAATTTGAAGTTTATAGTTGCATTATTTCGAAAGTTACAAGTGGGTGAATTGATGTGTTGCATTAGTGGCGGGGCTTATCTAGAAAAGATCCCTCATTTTTACTATAGAACTCATGTTATTGTTAACGCATCGATCGTTAATATCATATTCTCCGTGAGGGAAAACAGTTATTGTATAAATTAGAATTAGCGCTCGAAGAAAAGATGCAATGGTTAGGTAGGATTTTCTTTTGTTGAAATAGAATAGAATTTTATTTTGTTCCGAAGCATTTTTTTTTCGGTTCACTGCCCGTCAGGCTAAGCTGTAATAACTACGGAAATTCGCGCTCCTAAACTGAAGAAGTGAGGTCTCGAGCTGAAGGTTTGGTAGGCCTTAGTATTGTTGAAATAGGATAGGTTTTTGTTTTGCTGTCGACCATTTTTTATTATCGATTCAATGCTGACTTTTTTCTGTGAGCACCTCAGACTTTTTTCTTCAACTTTAACCTTGTTTCATTAAATTCTTTCTTAACTTACTGTTTGCGCTAGGGTCTTTCGCGGAAACACACTTTGTGCATAGATTTCTCGTTCCCTAAACTCTAAACTAAATTATGTCTTCCGCCTTCTCTCTTTGGAACATCTTTGTTGTGGTTAGATAAGCTCAAACTAACTTGTATAATTAAATCCTTTTGATTTACTGTTGCCCTTTTTCAGCCTCCATTATTATCTTTTTGAGCTTAAATCTTGTTTCATAGCTTTCTTCCTTTATATGCACACGGGATCTTCAACAGAAACGCTACTTGTGCATAGATTCCCTGTTCTTTAACGGACGATTACTCCACAAGTTCCTCTGTCCTAAATGGTACCATCTTCATTCCTCTTTTTGGCATCTATTTTTCGTGGTAATGGAGGCTTAAACTAACTTCCAATCTAATCTTTGAAATCACGTTTCGATTCCATCAGATAGTGAATGCGTTTGGTTCTTTATTTTGCTGCCGTAACACTAGCACTGACCCTTGCTAGTCGCTGAGCTAAAATAAGCTACCGAAGCGAGCTAGGCTCAACACCTGTTCTTTCTCTTCATCGATCTATTAGTTTCTTTAACTTGCTCACTTGAACTTCCTTTAAATTTGAACGTATTAAAAAACACAGGAATTAAAAACGATCTAAAAAGTATTTCGTAGACTTTTCACACTTTTGCATTGGGGTATTGTGACTTTTTCGTCAATTTAAGCAAGGTCGTGCGTGACCTTTACGTGCGCACCAAACTTCAGGTGGGAGGAGCAGCGCGGTTGTTGTTTTAGAATACAAGCTTCCTATATTGGTTCTTCTTTTCATTTTACGTATTAAATTTCTCAAAAATCACCCTTTTAATTCTATCATAAGCTTCCTACTGTAGTGCTGTTGCAGTGACATGTTCCGATTTGAATAGTGCTGTTTTTTTACATTGTCGGAGAAGCTTTTCATGTTGAAGGTTCCGAAAGTGCAAATTTCAGTCCCACATATTTGGTAAGCGATTTAAATTGAGCAATATTTCACGTGAGTCGCCGTGCTTCAGGCTATAATTGTGATGTGTACCACTACGTTTTTTTAGTTGCTGCAGCCGACTGCAACGCACGCTTTCCGGTTGGTATCTAGCGAGGGGAAGTGTTCAATACAGGCCCCCGTTCATGTTCTTCATTTAACTTAATTTATAGCTTCTTTCTCATTAGTCACGATACTTTCATTTTTTCATCCGAGGACTTATAATTTATTCCCGAAATTAATTGTAGAAAATATTCTTGAGTTGCATTCTTCTGGGTATTCTTCACTTAGTCTCACTTCATCTGTGTCATGAAATAAACATTTTCGCGAGCATCATGGACTGTGCCGTGTTTCTTCAATACTGATCTGAATTTTGCAGAATGGTTTTGTTGAACTCCACGTTATGGTCTGATAATTGCCAAACAGTTTTAATAGAAAACCGCTATTCCGACAACGCTGAAAAATGGCTTTAGGGTGTTTTTATTTTAGCACAGCATTTTAGCAGTAGTTTTGTTGGTGTTCCCACTGATTTCCTTTGACGATGATGGGACGTGCGGCCTAGGCCATTAATGTTAACCTGCGCTTCTTTAGCTCTGAAAATAGAGTAGCTCCGTGCCAAGTACCTCGTGTGATCGATATACGTGTCCCCGCAGCACTATACCTGGCCTGAGTGACGTCTTACTTCAATGTCAGCTTTATTTTGTACAGTTATTTCCTGGACTACCAGTAGCCGAAGCTCATTACTTCGTTTGATATTTTGTAATAAACTCGACAGCCTTTGCTGCAATTACATTGATTGCAACTTGTTCACTCGACGAGCGTTTCTGGAAGAAATACTTAGTTTCTCATATACTATATCTTTCTGGGCTCGCTTTTAAAATTTAAGTTTATCTTTTCATTTATGTAGGATGTATTTTCATAAAAGAATATTTAACTTTATGACGACTTCACATATTGTGGTTGGCTACGGTAACGCAATCGAATAAAATGTTCCATTCTTCCCGTTTGTTGGTTCCCAAATCCTTGCCGTGTATTCGCTGGAATAACTGCTCTCAAGAGGAAGAGGCGAGATCCCGAGCTCAAGGTTGAATGTGAGGTCCCTTTTGTTGAAATAAAATTCTTCTTAGTTTTGTAACGGAACCCTTCAGGGGGAGACAGCTATTGTATCTATGTTAATTAGCACTCCCAGGGGGAAAATGTGTGGGGGCCCGAGCTGAGAGTTAGGTAGGTGTTGAGAAACATTTTAATTTTGGGAATGTTCAACTGATTTGTCTTTTTTTGTGTTAACTGATTTGTGCTTTTGTGTTTTGCATATTTTTTAGGATATTGTAGCACTTGCGTATTCCAACAGCACGAGCGTGTTGCTTAACATGTGTGCCTGGTGGCTTGTTTTCACATGTGTCGGAGTTTGTGTTGGTGGCAAGGAATTTGTGTGGAAGTTTTTGGGTAGGCTTGAACAAGAGAGACGTTGACCACACTCGACGGAGAAATTTATAGCCACACCAAGAGGTCCTGTAGGGAGACGTGGGAAACATGAGCTTGTTATGATTAGCCAAGACTTTTTGGAGAGGCCTGAGTGAAAGCGCCACAAGGGTGACAAGGATTTATTGTTCACCACTCAAACTTGAGGGGTGGGGACGAGCGACACTCGGAGCGACAAGATTGTTGACACAGCAGGATACCAAGCGCCCAGGCATTAGAAAAACATAGGGAAAAGATTTAGAGCAGAATTTCATGGAAAAAGATCGCCAGTGTTCCTGAAAGAGGGCGGAGTCGGCCATACGTTCTCATCAGAGGGCTTACAGCCAATATAATGGTCAGAGCACCCATGGAGAGATTTTCGAAGTGGGGAACCGCCAATCAGAGAGAAATTGTAGGCGTGGACTTATGTAGAGGGCAGCCCCAAGTTCGGGAAAGGCAGCGCGAAAGACCAAAGAGTTAGTGAGAGTTAGAAGAGCCTTCCGACAAGGTGCGTTGGTACTAAGTGTTCAATGAAAAATATACTCTCAAAATACGTGGAAAACATGTAGCATGCGTAGCAGTGTAATTGTACTAGTTAGAAAGTAATGTAAATACTTTCCATTTTTCAGAGAAGAGAAGTCTCACGCACGACCTCCGTGGTCGAGACATTAAATCAGAGTAATAAAAGGACACCAATCGTCATTGGGCGGGTGAGGCTTAGTTGTTTTTACAAGAGATGTTTTTGAAATAAGTGAGAGATAAAGTTGATGGCATTCATTGAAGTAAAGATTCAAATCTGTTGAGTGAGTTCAATGAGAAGTAATGGGTCAATTTTTGTAATCTTACAGTAGGGCGGAAATTTCATCTTGGCGTTTATCCATAAGAAAATCATTGCCTTGGTTCCATCTCTACATAAGGAGAGCCTACATGGAGTTGCAAACACCGTTCGGAAAACATTTGCTGATCTGTGAATAACTCAGAGGAGTTGAACGGAAGCTGTACTTGAGAATGCACGGGTGATATGAAG